>SJYA01001288.1:722661-742268 GCA_006410615.1 Neotragus moschatus
GTCCCCTCACGTCTTGGCAAATAGGTGGGGAAACAGTGGAAACAGTGAAAGATACTTGCTCCTTGAAAGAAAAGCTGTGACCAACATCAGTTCAGTTCAGTCACTCAATCGTGTCCAACTCATTGCAACCCCATGGACTGCAGCATGCTAGTCCTCCTTGTCCATCACCAACTCCCAGAATTTACTCAGACTCATGTCCATTGAGTTGGTGATGCCCTCCAACCATCCCATCCTCTGTTGTCCCCTTCTTCTCCAACCTTCAATCTTTCCCAGCATCAGGGTCTTTTCCAGTGAGTCAGTTCTTCACATCAGTTGGCCAAAGTATTGGAGTTTCAACTTCAGCAACAATCCTTCCAATGAATATTCAGGACTGATTATCTTTAGGGTGGAATGGTTGGATCTCCTTGCTGTCAACAGGTCTCTCAAGTGTCTTGTCCAACACCACAGTTCAAAAGCATCAATTCTTCTGTGCTCAGCTTTATTTATAGTCCAACTCTCACATCCATACATGACCACTGGAAAAACCATAGCTTCAACCAGATGGACCTTTGTTGACAAAGTAATGTCTCTGCTTTTTAACATGCTGTCTAGGATGGTCATAGCTTTTCTTCCAAGGAGCAAGTGTCTTTTAATTTCATGGCTACAGTCACTATCTTCAGTGATTTTGGAGCCCAACAAAATAAAATCTGTCACTGTTTCCACTGTTTCTCCGTCTATTTGCCATGAAGTGATGGGACCAGATGTCATGATTTTAGTTTTCTGAATGTTGAGTTTTAAGCCAGCATCTTCACTCTCCTCTTTCACTTTCATCAAGAGGCTCTTTAGTTCTTGTTTGTTTTCTGTGATAAGTGTGGTATCATCTGCATATCTGAGCTTATTAATATTTCTCCTGGTAGTCTTGATTCCAGCTTGTGCTTCATTTCTTCATTTCTGGCTCAGTGTTTCTCATGATGTACTCTGCATATAAGTTAAATAATCAGGGTGACAATATACAGCCTTGACGTATTTTGGAACCAGTCTGTTGTTCGTTGATCAAACTAGACAGCATATTAAAAAGCAGAGACATTACTGACAAAGCTCTGTCCAGTTCAAGCTATGGTTTTTTTAGTAGTCATGCATGGATGTGAGAGTTAGACTTGAAAGAAAGCTGAGCACTGAAGAATTGATGCTTTTGAACTGTAGTGTTGGAGAAGACATTTGAGAGTCCCCTGCACTCAAGGAGATCCAACAAGTCCATCCTAAAGATAATCAGTCCTTAATATTCATTGGAGGGACTGATGCTGAAGTTAAAACTCCAATCATTTGGCTACCTGATGCAAAGAACCGACTCATGGGAAAAGACCTTGATGCTGCAAATGATTGAGGGCAGGAGGAGAACAGGATGACAGAGGATGAGATGGTTGGATGTTGTCAGCAATGTGATCGACATTAGTTTGAGTAGGCTCTGGCAGCTGATGATGGACAGGGAAGCCTAGTGTGCTGCAGAGTCAGACACTATTGAGCAATTGAACTGAACAGATCACAGGGTCAAATTTTTGTACCTGAGGATAATATACATGAGAGTATATATATATAAAAGTTTAAAATTTTACATTAAAACATTTAAAAATTCCTGTACTCATGCATCTATTTTCATCATTTTCTAGTGATTTTGGATTTTATTTTTAATCTCATATGGAATGGGAATGGGAAAGGGAAATGAGAATATTAATTCATTTGTGTGAATATATTTTCTGGAGTAGAATTTGATGGGACCAGATGCTAGATCTCCACTTCAGAGCATCCTTTAACCAAAAAGCACTGAGCTTCAGTATCTAATCCAGGATACTTCCCTGGTTCTTACTGATCACCTGTTCAACATTATCCAGGTAATCATCATAATTTTTTTGTTTTCTTGTTGAACATCAGCAGTGGTAAGAGTTGCCTATCATGTGATTGTGATTATATTGATCCCTGAGTGTCAAAGGGTAAACCTTTCCAAAGTCATTTAAATTAATTGAGAAGGCAAAATGTTAATAAGTCAGTACTATAAATAAGCAGGGGAAATTTGATTTCTGAGCATCATCCATTGGTAAAACTGGGTCTAGTAGGTAGAATAACGCTATGAAGCATGACTTTGTTTGAGAGTAATGTTGGATGACATGCTTGGCTGACCAAGTCAAGAGTTAAATGTAATCAGAAGAAAGAACTGTTTAAAAATGTTTCCCTACTTCACGTGGTGGAATACCATCACACAGAACAGATTCAGAATTAAGAGGCTTGTGTGTATTTAGCTTAATTAAATATTTAATCAAATGTCATCTACCTGTTATTTCCACTCTACAATTTTCCATGACACCCAGAAGAATTAGCTATTTTTTAACATTTCTGTTGACTTTCTTGANAAGAAAGAACTGTTTAAAAATGTTTCCCTACTTCACGTGGTGGAATACCATCACACAGAACAGATTCAGAATTAAGAGGCTTGTGTGTATTTAGCTTAATTAAATATTTAATCAAATGTCATCTACCTGTTATTTCCACTCTACAATTTTCCATGACACCCAGAAGAATTAGCTATTTTTTAACATTTCTGTTGACTTTCTTGAAATAGAACACTATTGTTTGATATTTCTATCCATCTTTTAATTATCCCCCAAATTTCTCCCTCCTTCATCATCTTTAGCTTCACTGGGAAAACCAAGTGAGATTAGTAATCACTCACAGTATTTAGAAGTTCAGCTGACCTTAATGGAAAGCCCAGGACCCATCCAGGTTGAAAAATGAAATTGCTGTGCCTTGTGATTTTTCACATATTTCCACTTCACTCCCTGTAGCCGCATCTTATTCTTAATCAGAAGGAAAATGTAAACAGATCCATTCCATAAAACAGTGGAACAGGGACTAGGAACCAGGTAGAGGCCATTTAATTAAAAGGTATAAGAGAAATAGACTGTAAAATGCAGTTGCTGCTGCTAAGGCGCTTCAGTCGTGTCCGACTCTGTGTGACCCCATAGATGGCAGCCCACCAGGCTCCGCTGTCCCTGGGATTCTCCAGGCAAGAACACTGGAGTGAGTTACCATTTCCTTCTCCAATGCATGAAAGTGAAAAGTGAAGTCCTATATAAAAAGTTGGCTTAGGAGGATTGAATGATAAGCTAAATTAACACATGTGAATTTCCAGAAGA
The DNA here is from genome assembly GCA_006410615.1 of Neotragus moschatus. NCBI lineage: Eukaryota > Metazoa > Chordata > Mammalia > Artiodactyla > Bovidae > Neotragus > Neotragus moschatus. Next base: position 725,829 of record SJYA01001288.1, read on the forward strand.
GAAAAAAACAGCTTTGAAGTCTTAGCAGCTTTGTTTTACTTTTAGTGTGCTTTAGGTTCAAGATCACAGGCTCAGTGCAATGTTTTAAAAAGGAAAGAAGATGGAGGTAGGAAAGAAGTCAGCCCAATGAGTGTATGGTTAGAGATCACAATCAAAGAATATTTTCTGGTTTGCTTGCCTAATATTAAATGGATATCAGCATGTTTTTCAAATTTGGCAAATTGTTTCATTGATGATTTGGAACAAGAATTGTCTGGGCTGTGGCTTCAAAATAGCTTGCGCCAGGTTTGCAGTAACAAGGAAGCCACGCTCAGTTCCGTTCAGTTCAGTCGCTCAGTCGTGTCCGACTCTGCGACCCCATGAATCGCAGCACGCCAGGCCTCCCTGTCCATCACCAACTCCCGGAGTTCACTCAGACTCACGCCCATCGAGTCAGTGATGCCATCCAGCCATCTCATCCTCGGTCTTAGTGAGAGGCATTTTGCAATGTTTGCTAGGGGGCACTGCAGGGCCGTTTTTGTCTTGTCCCTTTGAGTTGTTCGCGGTTTGTCCACTTTAGTTACCTGTTTCGGTGAAAGCTGAAGTATTATATTGTTAATTACAGAGTTTTTATTATGGTTTTTACCTAACTACTTTCCCTGTACCCTTCAAATTCTATGTTTTCTGGTGGGATTTGGTTGAACTGAAAACCCTAGGTTATAGTGGGGTGTTGATCTGAATCCAGCCTCCACTAGGAAAAGTGGGTTTTGTTTCCCCTAAAATAGCCAGGCCTGAGCACATCCCTGAGTTTGTTATTGAGCATCCAAATCTTAGGCTTTGTATACTGAGAAGCATTCCTTGTATTCTGAACTCAGCCTGAAAGATTTCTGAAAATGAATGCTCTTTTCCTTGTCATCAGCAGGGCCTGGTTCACCTGTCACCATAACATGATTAAATCATGAGTATTAAAAAGCACCTGAAGACATAACAGTCCTAGCAATCTTGGCTCAGAGATTTTAATTTTCTGAGGGGAATAAATACTATAGTCATCCCCAAGGCAGTGCTGCTTTCACCTCAGAGCACTATAAGTGAGCCAGTTTGGCCTTCTTCTGAGCCATTAGTCAACAGTAGAGTTCTTTTAGCTAAACCGCAGTAGATGTTTTCATGGCCCAGGTAAATTCACTCAACAGTTAAATTCTTTAGTCCAAACTCTCAGAAACTAAGGAGACAACTTTCACTGTAAACGCTCCAACAAAAGGCAGAGTACACTCATCGGGTCAGCAGAAAAATGGAGAACTCTTAAACTTGGACATCTGTAGTGATTTTCAGACATATGTAGCCTCAACTCATTACGGAGGGTTAAGTCAGTGAGCTGCTTGAAAGTTCAAGCGACTGTTGGTAGATTCTACAAGGGAAGGGCCATCCGGATAGCATATATTGTAAATCAGTCCTTATTAAACCTTTAAACTAAAACTTGTTTCATTTCCAAGAGGCCCAGTTCTTAGGGTGGCCGCTCTGTGGTGACCAATGGACATGCTTCTAAGACATGATAGAGCCCCACTCTGGCCATCACTTACGTTCAGATTGTTTGGGTGGCTAACTGCTCCCTGCCCAATATCTAGTTCTTATTTACTCCCTTACTATCACAATCCCAATTTTATTGGGTGCGTTATTTGCCCAGCCAAAAATCTTTTTCTAATGTTTTTTGCAGCTGAAGTTTCCTGTGTGAAACAGTTCTGACCAATGAATTTGAAAGTTTCTGTTAGTGCTTCCAAGAAATCCCCTAAAATGGGACAGACTTGGCTGGTATGTCCCTTAGCTTTTTGACTTTTCCAGTCCCCTTTATTTTTTTAATACAGATTCAGTGATGATGCAGAATAAAAACTATAGTGTGACTATAAGTTTATAAGCACACAATGGGATGTTTGAGCTCAGTGATAGAAGGAGTCAGACTCCTAGTGCTGTCACTAGGAGAGACATTAAAGATAAAATTTATATTTTATAATATAAAATAGTTTATTATATAAAATGCCATATTTTTTATTTTTTATAAACATTCTTCAAGTAAAATTGGTGATCCAATTATTGTTGGGGCATTCATCCTCTGACTTCTCATAGCATATCCTATCACTCTTTATCCAATATAGAAAGTACAATTTTGGAGTAAAGTCTAGGAAATTCTCTAAAACATATATCCTCTAAAAATACAAGGTGTAGGTTAATCTTTAGTAGTTTCATGTCTAAAATGGGAATAAAAATCTAAAACCAACTTGTTGTCACAAAGAATAAATAAAATGAAGCCAAATCACCAACACTGTTCCCAGCATATAATACATACTCAATATTATTTGTATAAGACAAATAGTAATAATATGCATTTTATATATATTACATACCATTTTATTTTACAGGAAACATAAATATATTTTATGGAATTTGAACATCATGTTCTACATGTGAATTTATTATATGTCATATATATATTTAAATACTCACTGCTAGTCATCCAGCAATGTGCCAGGCACTGTTCTATATATAAGTGAATGCAGTGGTGAACAGAATGTCTTGACCAAGTTGCAGTCTATTATACTACAGAAAATATACTTTTGTATCTGTTATATCAATATATTGAGTACTCATGAAAGGATTTGAAATGTAATGTAAATTGACTCTTACAAATGTACATTGGACAAGTCAACTTTTATACTTCTTTTACAAAAGATCATTTGCCCAAAATGCCAAGACCTAGCCATGTACTTTACTGTATCTATAATATCACAGATAATAGCACAGATGACAATCTGAATGTAAGTGATGTCTAAGGTAGGACTCGAGCATGCCTGGGAGTTGTCATCACAAGAGAAGTGCCCTTCTGGACATGCAGTTATTTACAGTCTAGGAATTCAGTGTCCAGGATGTTCATACCAGCTGTGTGACTACAATTTTCAACAAATTTCCCAGGTTTTTCTCGAAAATAGGATCTTACAAAGAGGGAACATGATAGTAATCATTAATATTTTCATCAAATATTTTCCAGCATTCTGCCTTCCAAGCATGTGTAGGATTGTATTCCCGAGCACTCTTGTGTTTGGGTGGAAACGTGTGATTCGTTTTTGCCAAATAGTTGTGTATGGAACTCTTTGAGTGTGATATAGATCACTTATGGGCTAGGATATGTAGTAGCTGATGTGTGGAAGAAAATGAAGAGCTCTTTTTCCTTTAGCACATGACCTGCACTGTTCAGGTCATGGAGGCTGGCTGTTCCATCAGCCCAAATCTCCGAGTGACTACAATTAGCAGAGTACCCCGACCAACCCCTGAATAGACATGTAGCATGAGCAGAAGATAAATATTGAAGTTCTGGCCATGTGGTTTCAGAGGTTATTTATTAATGTCACCTGACTTTATCCTATCTGATACTGCTGTGGTCATTATATCTGAATCTACCTTGAATCTCTATTGTCCTCAATTTCCATTTCATATCCTCCTCAATTTATGCTAATCTTATTTTTCAGGTTACATCTTTAATCTGTCTTCTACTTAGACTAAGCTATCATTGTCTTTTGCCTGACTCTGCTTATCTCCTAAGTGAATCTCTTGCTATCCACCCTATGACTCTCAAACTATTCTCCATTTAGTAATGAGAATTATATTCTTATAAAATTAATCACTGTGTCACTCCCACAATAGTTAGTTTAAAATCAAATTCTCTGTGAAGTTCAAGCAGACCATTAAACAGACTCACCCTGAGCAACCTGCCTAATTTTACTGTAGTCCAGTTACATTATTGATCATTTTCTTCATTAAAAATACCCATTTTTTTCCCTACCTTAGGGCCATTGCTTAAACTTTCATGTTTTTGAATTTTCTTCCATGCGGTCTTTACTCTCATGTCAGGAACTGTGCCTCTTTTGTTCAAGTTATAACCAGATGACTGCTAGTCCCTGCTACATTGTAGATATTAAGGCATTTTTGTTGAATGAAAGACTGAAGGATAAAATAAACAAAGGAAGAAACTTCATGAATTCTGTTGAGGATTTGAAAGCTAACTATTATACTAATGAGGAAATTTAAAGCAGGAATGGGGCATTTTAAAGTGCCTCAAGCCAGGTACACATACTTGATGAAGTAGTCCATACCAGTTGGAATTAAGAGCGAGTTCAGTTTAGTTCAGTCGCTTAGTTGTGTCTGACTCTTTGCGACCCCATGAACTGCAGCACGCCAGGCCTCCCTGTCCATCACCAACTCCTGGAGTCTACCCAAACCCATGTCCATTGAGTGGGTGATGCCATCCAACCATCTCATCCTCTGTAATCCTCTTCTCCTCCTGCCTTCAATCTTTCCCAGCATCAGGGTCTTTTCAAATGAGTCATCTCTTCACATCAGGTGGCCAAAGTATTGGAGTTTCAGTTTCAACATCAGTCCTTCCAATGAACACCCAGGACTGATTTCCTTTAGGATGAACTGGTTGGATTTCCTTGCAGTCCAAGGGACTCTCATGAGTTTTCTCCAACACCACAGTTCAAAAGCATCAATTCTTTGGCACTCAGCTTTCTTTATAGTCCAACTCTCACATCCATACATGACCACTGGGAAAACCATAGCCTTGACTAGACGGACCTTTGTTGACAAAGTAATGTCTCTGCTTTTTATTTTGTTTTTTTTGGATAAATACCAAATTTATTATTTTAACCATAACTTTATTATAGTACATACCACATTTATAATTAGAGCCAAGGTTGGTCATAACTTTCCTTCCAAGGAGTAAGCATCTCATGTGCTGCCAAAATAGAGATTGTGTATGTTTCACACCTAGAAAAGACATAGCATATAACTGATTTACAAGGAAAAATAATCTACAAGTTTCCATAAATGAAGAAAGTATCATGTTATGACTTTGATCTAGATTGTATATGGTAGATAACAAAAACAAACAAAAAGGGCCAGTGTAACAAAATATGAAGGAATATTTAAAGGATGTTAAAGCCATTTGACAATGAATTTATACAGTACATGAGAAATAAAAAAAATTGCCATATGGAAAAATAAAACATTAATTCTTCTATATTCATTGAAGCTGCTGAAATGGAAATACTTCTGATTGAATATCCCTTTCTGATTAAAAGGGAGTTGGTTTAAAGGCCATGCAGTTTAATTAAAAATGGTACTAGATAGAAGGTCAAGAGAGCTGGCTATAATCACAGCTCAACCTTAAATACATGACCTTAAGAAAGGTACTTTCACTAGGTCTTGGTTTACTCAATAGAAAATGAAGAAAGCAATATCTACACTATAGGTCTGCAATGAAGATTGAATCAGGTAGAATATGTTGAAGTTGCTAGCCGACGACTGTTTCTGGAAAGTATTTCAAAAATTCCCTTTCTTTGTCCTTGGCTTAGTGCTATGCACAATGGGATGTAATACAATTAATTTTAAAAGGTATTATTCACTGGACAGGCTGAGTTGGAGAGTATGCTTTGACCTCCCAACAGCACTGGGAAAATGGAAATGGAGGGAGGATTGTAAATTTGACTTGAGGAGCAATGGTAACCAGCTGCTAATGCTAATTGTAGGAAGGTCGTGATGAATTCAGACTTCATTCAGGCAAATGTTTGTACGTAAGGGAGTCTCATCAAGTGAACTGGGCAGGGTAGACAGGGATTCCAAGCAATAATCAAGGTCATGACTATTAAGAGTATGGTTCCAGGTAATCAGTGTACTCAGAAGAGAAATGAGCCAGTGGCTGAGAAACTGGTGAAAATACTGTGCAGCCTTGTGAGAGCTGGGCAGAGTATCACCAGAGGGTTTCTTTACCAGAAGGACAGAGGGGTGTCAAACTCAAATTTAGAATTATTGGAGGAATACCCTGGCAGTTCAGTGGTAAAGACTCCATGCTTCCAATGCAGGGAGGTACAAGTTTGATCCCTGGTCAGGGAGCTAAGATCCTACATACTGAGTGGCAGAGCCAAAATAATAATAATAATAATAATAATAAATTTAAATTATTGGAATGAAGTGCTTGTGTATTTATAATTTTGATAGATTCCTCCAGTTTTACCTTCTTAGATATTTCATGTATTCACACATCTATTCACAATGTATAAAATGACCTCTTTGCCCTAGATTTGCAAATCAAAACAATGTGTTCATAAAGTTTTTTATTTTCACTGATAGTGAAAACTCATATGTTTTTGTAGGCTTTATATCTGCCTAAAGGTGTAATAGATTGGATCTTAGTTTCTCCTACTTCTAACTTTTTATTGGAACATACCTAAAAATTCTTGACAAATAATAAGTTCAAGGTCACTTTGGGAGAACAAATGGACAAGAAAAGAAAGTGTGGAAACCTGTTTTAAAAACCCATTTACACAATTACTTTGTGGTGGACCTTTGGTGATTTATTTCATTTCTCTGAGCTTTAGTTTTCTCTTCTGTAAATAAAATTACTCAATTGTGAAGTTTACTGAAAATCTTATGAAGTACCTTCTATTTAGTATGCATATAGGACTTAGAAATGATTTAAACTCTTTTTTTAGTACTAAATTATGATTAGGTAAATGTGTATGTTTCATGGTTAAGTGATTTTATCCCATTTGTATGTTCTTTTGGAGTTTAGATACCTAAATGCATTAATACAGAACAGGTTATGTCCGGTACATTCTAGGTAAGCAATGTGACGTGAAAATGGATAGTTCACTCAGTAAGTTAGAATGCTATATCCTATCAATAACTTTGGTTTCTTTTAGGGTTTCATAATAGGTCCCAGTTGCAACTTCTTTCAGAATAACTTTGTCTAAAGCTTTTGGAAATGCAGTGTGGAAATAGAAATTTTCTAGTGCTGAGTTGTGTCTCCTGTGTGTCATGTGCCAAGTTTTGTCCAAATCTTTGCGGAACCACGGAGTGCTGAGTTATACATGATCTCAGTCCTTCTTCCTCAAATCTAGTGTGTTGTTTTATTTAAGACTGATGAAGCATATCTCATTCATGTCATCTATTATTTCCATTATGTAAGATAATTGAAATTTCACTTTTGTTTTTCCTCCTCTATCTTGGGAAAAGTGTACATTTCTAACTTGCTGGGAGCTTTAGCCTAATCCTTGAGGTCAAGGTAGAGAAAAATATCAGTACATTCCCTGGTCTTATGTGACATCTACTTAATCTCCTTGTACCCACTGAGTCTGTTTTTAGTCACTTTCACTACACTTCATAGTACTTACCACAAATGGTAATTCTATATTTATGTATGTATTAACTTCTGAAAGATTTGCCTTCTTATAACTAGAATACGAGTCCCATGTATTTAGAGAACATTTGCTTTATTAACTATTATGCCAATTCCAAAAACTTGACTCAGCCTATAGTGCTTATAAAAACATATTTGTTGAATAAATAAGTACATTCCCATACTGTCAAATACCTTTAAACCTCTCTTGGGAATAGATTACTTATCATATGAATGATTTAGTTCAAAGCTCTTCTACATGTTCCTCTGTTTTTCTCTTTAAAATGCGGTCTTTATAAAACATGGCAAATTTTACTGCTTTTCTAGGCTGATATGATCCTCTGAGTTTCATTTTTCCATTTTAGATAATTTCCACATTAATTAGAAAGCAATGAAACAAAATATTTTTAGTTTCTAAAGCATGAGACCATAATGCATTTGTCCTTCCACTATAGCTATTGGTAAAATAAAAGGCAGAATTTCAGTTTCATAGGTTTCTCTAACTGCCTGGTGAATGCAGTCATTATTTTGGGGGGTACTTTCTGACATACATGGCGAGTAGAGTATAAGAGTCTGTCTTTAAAAACTCACTGTCCAATAGGACATAAAAATCTTAAGAGGTGTGACAACTGCCCCAAAAGACCAATAGAAAATCCTGAATTCAGTAAAGCTAAATTTATTTGACATATTGCAGTAAGGGAAAATACACTATAACTGTCATACTCTTGGTAACATCTCTGAAGAGGAAAACTGGGGATGTGGGAAATATTTGCATGATGTTAGAATTTTAAAGAGTAATTTTCAGGTGAATCTTGCAAGAAGGGGAACTAGCTGGGACCAGGCAGAGTTTATGACGTAACTGCTTTGGATTGGCATGTAAGGGTTTTGAAGTAAAGTATGACAAGTAAGCTTAGTCTCCATAAGTAAGCTGCTCTTATTTGCTCAGTCTTATCTTCCAGGAGCAAGTATTCCCTGGAGCAAAAACTTAATTTTACTTTGCTTATTCTCAGTATTGTTTAACATAGTCAGAGGAAGTATGTTCAGTCTCTGTATTGTTTAACACAGGAAGAGAAAATTATTTTGGTATCAGGTTTCAGTCCTTCGTTTTTGCGCTTTATGAGCTTTGGCTGAAGAAGACTATTATCATCTGATCACATGATAAATTTACATATGTATCACTGTTTGAGCTAGCCAGCTCATTGGAAAAGACCCTGATGCTGAGAAAGATTGAGTACAGGAGAAGTAGGAGGCCACAGAGGATGAGACAGTTGAATGGCATTACCAATTCAATGGACATGAGTTTGAGCAAACTCTGGGAGGTAGGGAAGAACAGGGAAGCCTGGCATACTGTACTACAATCCTTCAGGTCACAAAGAGTCAGACATGATTTAACGACTGAACACAGCAACACTGTTTGATGTTATGGCTGCATATAAAGTTTCTGATAATAATCACTGCAGCTGTTTAAGACTTTCTTTTATATGGAGGAAGGTAATTTGTTATATAAATATTGTTTGATGGAATTGTAGCCATGAAACAACATTTAAGACTGAGGATTACACAATTGAGCACTACAACACAGACACATATGAATTATTATCATCAGAACTATGGTTCACTTCTAAGCCAGAAATAGTCCTCATTCTTAAGAAGAGATCAAATCCCACACCCACTTATCTCAAATTACATATGGGTATTTCTTATATTTGTCCAGTTTTGGCATCAGGGTAAATTGAAATAATAGAATGAGTTGAGAAGTATTCTATCCTCTTCTATTTTTTAAAAGACTTTGTAAGGAATTGGTCATGTTTTCATTAACTGTTTGATCATAAAATCCTTTGAAATTCAGCCACAAAGCAATCTGTACACTACATTTTTAGAGAATTGTTCATCAACTCACAAATTTACAAGCGTATCTGAAAAGTTTATCCATAAAACTCTACCTTTCTATAGCTTCATCGTGGACTACGGATATTACCTTAGCACTTTATGGAGCAGTGTCACATGCAATGCAAATCCCCTCTTTTTCCTGAATGTANGTGTTGACCATCTGGTGATGTCCATGTGTAGAGTCTTCTCTTGTGTTGTTGGAAGAAGGTGTTTTCTATTACCAGTGCATTTTCTTGGTAAAACTCTATTAGTCTAATAGATGAGTATTTTTACAGGCCTGGGGATATCAGTAATCTACAGATAAGCTAGTAAGTAAGCCAATACCCTTCAGAGTAGGATTCTTTCCCTCACCTCTTATAAAACACTAGAAAAATTTGGTTGCATTTTGAGCTATAATGGTAGCATCAATATACTGCAAAAACAGCCATTTAAGAGAAAATATTGTCTGACCATAATACAAGAGAGAAATAATGAAACAAAATAAATAATACTCAGTAACTTGACCATCTCCCAAGTTTTGCAGGGTTGTGTTATGACTTTCTTTCTGTAGAATTTTTTTTTTGTATTTGTTTTCAGAGAATTTCTTAATCTAAAGACATTCTATGGCCATCACAGTGACATCATTTAGTACTTTTCTCTGTGGTTAGTAATCTGTGTACTGTAATTCTTTCCAAATAGCTCTAGTTCTGGTAATACAAGACAATGGGTTAAAATCTGAGCCTTTCACACTTGCATTGAGTACAATGTGCCATTGTCAGTACTAAAATGCCAGTTAATTTTGTTCCTTCATTTATTCTTATACATATCCCTATTTTCAAAGCCCTTTTCATTTTTTTCACAGGTAAAAATTAAACTGACAATCTTCCTAACTGGTTCTTAGACCAAAAGGAAATATAAATGTAAGTGATATAATATATAAAAAGGTCAGTGGTAAGAATATTACATATCAATATTTATGAGAGATTTTCAAAGTTGTGCCTAGAAGAAAATAAATGTCTCTATATGCTTTAAATACTAAAGAATAAAAAAGGATTTTTTTAAAATTTAAAATTTAATTGAAGATTAAAAAAAAAGAATATCTAAAATAAAGCACAGGCTGGCAAACTCTAGTCCATAGGTCACTTTTAGCCCATCACCTGTTTTGGTGAATAACATTTTATTGAAACATAGCTTTGCTCTTTGACTTTTAAATTGTCAATGGCTGCTTTTGTGCTACAAGGGTAGTGTTGAGTCATTGTGACAGGGACTATTAGGCCTCAAAGTCATATAGCCCTTTACTGTAACCTTAATCTAGGGCATGTAAAGAAAAGGATTATGAAAAATAAAATTATAAACTAGTGATTTGAAAATTAATCTGACATATGTCTGTTGTTTTAGCATGTTCTAACATGCATAGAAAACCATGTAATGTTATCCTATTTTGTTAGCATCATCTCATACTAAAACACTGAATGAAAAGCATAATGAAAAAAAATACAGATATGTTTCTTATATACAGGTGAAGTATTGAAAGTAAATATTATTAAATCTAATTCAGCAGGATGTTTAACTATTAATTACCTGCAACCAAGTGAAAATTTATTCCAGGGTGTATAAATTATTTACTATAAGTAAATATGCTAATATACCTAATCACATCAGATAGCCCAAAGCAGAGAAATCATACATTAATCTTAATAGATACAGAAAAATAGTTGGTCTCTTTTTATGATAGAAAAATATTAATCTAGAAATGTAAAAGTATATTCTCAGTATACCACAAAGAGCATACATACTCTGATGTTTCTCACAGTTAAACATCAGAGATAGTCTTTTAAAGTCATAAATGGTATAAGAATATCTTCTATTTTCATGAATATTTAAGGAAAAAAAACATGAAAGTTCCAACTAGTGCATAAGACATTAAAGATTTGAAAAGAGGAAAACATTAAATTATTATTTTCAGATTATTTTATGATTGTATTTCTTGAACACAAAGTCTGGAAATTAATAGATCTGATAGTTGACCTCATTCAAGCTTCTTCAGTTGGCAAAGGGATTCCAGTGAGTTTGACATGTAACATTTATTTGTTATGTCTTTGCATTTTCCTTCAATTAGGAACAGTTCCTCATTTTTTCTTTGTATTTCATACCTTGACAGTTACAGGAAACTATAAATCAGTTATTTCATGGAACGTCTGTTGATTTGGGGTGTTCCTGTTAGTTTCAAGTTAATGCATCATTGGCTGAAGTATTTCAGAAATAGTGTTGTGTTCTCATTATATGCCCATTCTATCAGATGCACATGTTTTTCCTTTGTTCTATTACTGGTAGTGTTTACCTTTAATAAGTTGACTAAAATGCTACTGACCATTCTAAACTTACTATTTTTCCATTTTTGTAATAGGTATTATATCAAGAGGTAATTTGTAACTATAAGAGCATCTTATTCCACATTATTTTATTCATCTGTTTATTCATAGTGGCATGTATTCACGACTTTCTATTTTATTCAATGGTTATAATTTGTTTCTATATATATTTAATTGTTCAAATTGTCCAGGGTGGCCAAATACTGAAAATTATATTATGGCCAGGATCTGCACTAAATATATAAAGACATTCCCTATTCAACAATATCAAAATACACTGTTTCCTAGCAAAGTTTATATGTAGAGCAATGTTATATGTAACCACAAAAAACTGAAAGCAATCTCAGGGTACAACATTAGAGGAACTAACAGAGATTTATACATTATTAAATATAGTGGGCTGTTGGATAGCCCTAAAATCATTAATGTTATTATGTTATTCAGGTGCTATTCATTACATCAGAAAATGCTCTTTGTAATATTAATGAAAGCAAATTGTATATATTATAATCTCAAACACATTAAAAAAATAAAAGGAGCAGAAATTATATTAAAATATGTATAGTAGATCTTTTCAGTGATGGAGTTATGAGTGATTATTATTTTTCAAAATTTTCAAATTTGCCACTGGGCATACTATGTTTTTATAATCGAAGGGGGAAAAAAAGCAAAACAATAAAAAGCATTGGATCAGCTTCCCACAAATATTGATTCAGTTATTGGGCTAAGGGAAGTTTTACTACCTGGTACGCTTTCATTTTCCCACTGTGCATTACTCCACAGGAGAAAAAAACATGCCAGCCTTTTTGTTTATGGACACTGGGCAGGATGGTGCACTGTTAAATCTAAATTGGGATAATGATCATTATCTGCTAGGTGACCTGGAGAGGGTGTGTATCCAGTAACTCTCTCTATATTCTACCATGGAAACATCAAAAGAAATCTGCCCTCATATCCTTAGTGGGAAATATGGCCCTGAAAAAGGGTTAAACAGAAAGAAAAAAGGGTTAAACAGAAGTACACAACATAAACAACAAAAAACATAAGACCTATATGTTAAGTTCATTACTCTAAAAAAGATAAAATGCAGGATGTTCCTCTCATGTGTAGTATAATATTTATGAGGTCATTAATGTTTGCCAAAAACAGTACATGCAAAACTGTCTTATTCTTTCTTCTCTGGCATTATTATAATATGATCCTATATGGAGCTTTTGGTAAAAATTGGTATAGTTATTCATTATGCATTTATCTTATTTTAATCCTCTTTGGACTTGATCAGGATGACAATACTTAGTGCTTGAGAAATCACCATGAAAAGTATGAAAGCTCAAGATATATCTGCTTATTCACAAGTAAATAAATCCTTCTTTTTAATCCTTTAATCTACTCTAGAAATTGAATAATTGAGCTAGAACAGGGATTGTTCCATCTGATTCAAAACATTTGGAGGTCAGAGTCTCAGAGAGATTTTTCACATGTTTATTTGCTCTAATTCGCATAATTAGTTAAAATGAACAAATTAGAAAACAAGTAACCAGAGGGTGCTGGATTAGCAGGAGTCTTAAAAGCTTTGCAGCTTCTTCATATAATTATTGAGGAGGCATGTTTAATTAATATAATAGTAACAATTAAATATAGCCAAGGTCAGGAAATTAACCCTTTTACCATTTACAGTTGGCATTTTAATTTTATAGTACTCTCAGCCCAGCAGAAATGTTCATTTATTTCAATGTAATATTCTGTGATACTGTTGCAACATCAAAAATCTCTCTTTTTCATGTCACTATAGTACAGTCATTTATGGGTAAGAAATTGAGGTTTTAGTTTCTAGAGATATCTATAGAAGACTCTCATAAATGTGAAAGTTCAGTACTCAAAGGAATGAAGATGCACATACAATTTCAAGTGACTGTGCTTTGCGAACCGGACTCTTTCTGAGCTGAGTGAAAAATAGAATGAAGAGACTTAAATAGTTGCTCCGTTTCCTAATCCCACATCTTGTACCTCAATAGAAAGGGGTTAAGAGCCCATTAAATTCTCTTCTTGGTCCATAAGCTTCTTTTCAGTACCTTTCCCAGGTTGCAAAGAAAATTTCCTGAAGGTTAGCCATTAAAGATTACTATACTCCTGAAAATCCTTGACTTATATCTTGAAACATGGGGTCATTTTAATTATCTATGGATGAAAGACTTGTTTGACTTCAACTCACTTTAGGTGTCTCTTATGATGTATAACATCTTAAGGTTCTGAAAAACTATCTCCCTCATTACAATCTAAGAAATAAGAAATATCATATTTACTCAGCTTTTTGTTCTTATTTCTTCTTTATGTAATTCATTACTACTAGTTTATCAACTCTGATTTCTATGAATGAGGGAAAAAATCTACAAAAAACAAAACAAAACAAAACAAAGCCCAGAGAGTATGGCGTTATCTTTTTAGTTTCTATAATGAAGCTACCTTCTCTTTTGTTAAAGCTGTAAAAATTACCATCAATGAATATGATAAGAACCAGAGGATAAAGGAGATGGGATATGAAAGATACTGTTTATGTGAATGAAAATTTTCATGAATAGTGATATCTGTTCTATGTTCTCAAATTAAAAAAAATTACAATATTAATTTTTAATTATTTTTATTGGAGTACAATTGCTTTACAATGTTCTGTTAGTTCTGTACAGCAAAAGTGAATCAGCTGTAGGTATACATGGGAAAGATTGGGGGCAGGAGGAGAAGGGGACAACAGAGGATGAGATGGTTGGATGGCATCACTGACTCAATGGACATGGGTTTGGGTAGACTCCAGGAGTTGGTGATGGACAGGGAGACCTGGCGTGCTGTGGTTCATGGGGTCACAAAGAGTCGGACATGACTGAGTGACTGAACTGAACTGAACTGATACATGTATCCCCTCTCTCTTGACCTTCCCTGCCACCTACCCATCACTCTCAAAATTTTTAAAAAGATAGTTTTCAGATAGAAGAGAGATGCAGCTCTAATAGTTATACTTTTCTATGAATTATATGTGTAATATATTTAATATATATGAAATATATGTTTATTACAGAGTTGTCCTATATTAGTTGTGATTAATACTTGGTCTTTTGAAGTTCAAGATAAATCAAGCAAGATGAATTGGGTAGGAACATCTGGACAGAATAAGGTTTTTTCACATCTGAAGCTGAAATCTTTCACCTGGATGAATTTGTCAAAGCCCAGAGGCTTTCCCACCCACTCCAATGTTCTTGCCTGGAGAATCCCAGGGATGGGGGAGCCTGGTGGGCTGCTGTCTATGGGGTCACACAGAGTTGGACACAACTTAAGTGACTTAGCAGCAGCAGCAGAGGCTTTCCCACAGTTCTAGGGTTTGGAAACATGAAATTTTTAGAATTCTAAATACAATCTCTTTTCCCACTGGAGGACTCACATTAAACCAGCAAACACAAATAGTGTGTAATAACAGAATGGCCAGTTGTGAATGTAATGATAAGCAAAAAGAAATAAAGAAATCACAGTACTCTTTATCTCTTTGAAGTGTACTCTGACTTGAGTTTGAGCGATCTGGATGTCAAAAGCAACCGGGATTCATGAACTTTTCTGTGTGTATTTTACACCTCAATGAAATTTACAAAAACAAAGTGAAATCTCTGAAACCCAGGGGCTAAGACTCTCCAGAGTAAACAGTAAGGACAATTCTCCTGGAAGTTTGGGTGGTGGTTTCTAAGGGCAAAGGGTAATAGCCACTGTTGTCAGTTATGATTTGAAACTTTAATTTCTGAATCACAGATGCATGTGTTTCAGAGGAACCTTGGAAATTTGGATGGATGGTTGCCCTAAGAAGACCTTTTGTTTCTGAGTAGTGAGGATGACTCTTTAATGATTTATGGTTTTTCTGTCAGTTGTCTGAGATAACTTTTCTTACTTCATTTGGCAAAACATTTGCTGGTCTTTCCTCTAAACCAGAGGTCAAGATGTAACTCCTACAAAACTTTCCAGTTGTTTCAATTTATTCCAAAACTTCTTGACCCTATCAACCTTGCTTACTGGGAACATTTCAAAATAATTGTAATTTAAACTTGGAGTTACAGCTCTCTGAAAATGTGACTCATGTATTTTATTGGTGGACCTTCAGCTCTCAGAAACTCTGAAGTATTGAACAAGTGGACGCCTTGTGTTTCTGAGTAATTAGAGCTACTCTCATTTATCACCAGTAGCTCAGATGCTAAAGCGTTTGAATGATCTTGAGCAAACTGTGAAACTTCTCTAAGCTTTAGCTTCCTTGTCAATAAAGTTAGCTCCAACATATGTAATATTTTATACATAATAGTATACACAGTATAGGTGAGGTGTGTTGTGTGTGCACTGACTATGATAAGCATTTAGTACTATAAATGACTTTATCTCCATCCTTTGTGCTTAGTCGCTCAGTCATGTCTGACTCTTTGTGACTCCATGGGCTGTAACCCATCAGGCCTCTGTATTCATGGGGATTCTCCAGGCAAGAATACTGGAGTGGGTTATACCATGCCCTCCTCCAGGAGGTCTTCCCAACCCAGGTATCGAACCCAGCTCTCCTGCATTGCAGGTGGATTCTTTACCCTTGAGTTAATAGGGAAGCCCCTCCATCCTTTATCCTTTAGTAAATATATTCTTACAAGTGTATAACAATTGAATCGACACCTCTGTGAGATCGTGAGGTCTCAGATAACAAAGGATCAGTTCTCAGCTGGTCAAATCTTGGTGGTGTTGGAGAAGACTTGAGAGTCCCTTGGACTGCAAGGAGATCCAACCAGTCAATCCTAAAGGAATAGGATATTCATTTCTGAATATTCATTGGAAGGACTGATGCTGAAGCTGAAACTCCAAAACTTTGGCCACCTGATGCAAAGAACTGATTCATTGGAAAAGACCCTGATGCTGGGAAAGATTGAAGGCTGGAGAACAAGAGGACGACAGAGGATGAGATGGTTGGATGGTGTCACCAACTCGATGGAC
>SJYA01001288.1:746943-771574 GCA_006410615.1 Neotragus moschatus
TCATTGGAAAAGACCCTGATGCTGGGAAAGATTGAAGGCTGGAGAACAAGAGGACGACAGAGGATGAGATGGTTGGATGGTGTCACCAACTCGATGGACTTGAGTCTGAGCAAGCTCTGGGAGTTGAGATGGACAGGGAAGCCTGGCGTGCTGCAGTCTATGGTGTCACAAAGAGTCTGACATGACTGAACGACTGAACTGACTGAACTGAACCATAATTTTGTTTGGGGATAAGAGGAAGGAGATTCAGAATGAAGCAGGGTTAAGTCCCAAGAAACTTTGTCTGTCAGAACCTTTCCACATTTGAGTTTGCCATGTGTAAGAGAGAATATGGATTAGGAGACCTGCACCTCTGATTTAACTGTGATGCTGGTACATTCTTCCCAGCTAGTGTTAATCAGAAGCCCAAATTTCAATGTATCTCTTTGCTTTCCTTTATTTTTATTTTTCTTCTCTTTCTTCTTTCTTTTTAGTGAATTATCAACCTCTTTTTTTGTTTTTATTTTTTTCCTTTTGTCATTCTTGTTGTCTAGTCACTCAGTTTGTGTCTGACTCTTTGTGACCCCATGGACTGCAGCATGCCAGGCTTCTCTGTCCTTCACTGTCTCCTGGAGTTTGCTTAAACTCATGTCCATTGAGTTGATGATGCCATCCAACCATCTCATCCTCTGTCACCCACTTCTCCCCCTACCCTCAATCTTTCCCAGCATCAGAGTCTTTTTCAATAAGTTGCTTCTTTGCATCAGGTGGCCAAAGTATTGTAGCTTCAGCATCAGTCCTTCCAATGAATATTCAGGACTGATTTCCTTTTGGATTGATTGGTTTGATCTCCTTGCTGTCCAAAGGACTCTCAAGAGTCTTCTCCAGCACCACAATTCAGAAGAATCAATTTTCCAGTGCTTAGCTTTCTTTATGTTCCAACTCTCACATCCATACATGACTACTAAGAAAACTATAGCTTTGACTAGATGGACCTACATTTTCAGGAACTTTTCACAGTCTTCCATCTGTCTTTCCCTCTACTTCTCTTCAATCTAATTCGGTTTCATTTAACTAACCTCATCCAGCCTTTCCCTCAGGTCCCCCAACATGTGGTACTCATATGTTCAGCCAGGTTTGTTCCCTATTCTATAAGCCCTCTGTGCTCACTCATGATGTTGCGTAGTGTTCCTTTCCTGAAAGCTCTTTGCTGTCCTTCTTATATACTTATTCAAAACTCAATCCTACCTCATCTAAGAGGTCCTCACAGAAGAAGGCAGTGCTTTTTTGAAACCCTTATTTAAATGAAATCCCATAGCAAGTCTAATTTGTCTTCCCTGACCTGGTAATTAATTATCCATTGACCCCATCATATAGGGTATGTTTTTCTTATGTGTTATCCCTTGTAGCTCAGTTGGTAAAGAATCTACCTGCAATGCAGGGGACCTGGGTTCGATTCCTGGGTTGGGAAGATCCCCTGGAGAAGGAAATGGCAACCCACTCCAGTGTTTTTGCCTGGAGAATCCCATGGACAGAGGAGCTTGGCAGGCTATAGTCCATGGGGTCGCAAGAGTTAGACATGACTTAGTGACTAAACCACCAAACCACATTCTTCTTTATATAAAAAGATTTTAATGACTTGAACTAGGAGCTAAGGCATTTTATTTCTCATTTTCGTACAAGGATCTGTGATATGAAGTTAACATCCTTTCCCCCCACTTCCCATTCACCCTCAGCACTTGTTAAACATAAAGGATACATGGGACTTACTGGTTTACAGGTTTTTGTAGTCCTTGGTTCTGGTCCTTGGGTCTAAGCTGCAGTACTGTAATGCTAATTTGATTGATTTTTTATTGTCACATAACTCAGGAATTAACTAAATCATTACAAATTTAGAAACATATAAGATATTATAAGAAAGCCAGTGGATATCACAACCTTACACCCAGGGGAGAGTGCTGTGTGAGTCATAGTTTGGTGGGGTTCATATTTAATAATTTGGCCTTCTAATATTCCTTTGTAATTAATAGATATGTAAATATATAGTTAATATTTAACAGCATTGGTTAAAAAAGAGAAAAGAGAGAAAGGGAGGGAAGAGAGAGATCTTGAAGACGTTTTGAAATTCATGAACAAATATGATTGGATGGGCAAAGAAAAAATCAAGGGCTGACCTCCTACAAATAAGCTCAGGAAAGAGAGAAATGCTCATCTGATATGCAAGTAGAAAGATTAGACCTCCAGCACCTTAGGAAATCTGAATAGTCTGAGCAATGTTGGCAGAGGCACACTAAAGAGCTTGCACAATTCTGCAAATGTCTCACCCAAGGATATCTGGCATGGTGTTCATCATCTAGCTAATCCTAACATGCAGACATTTCTGAGAGTGAAATCAGATCTTTCTTTGCCAGAGTGGGTTCCTTATTTGGGCAACTGGGTCAAATCAAGAAAGACCAATATAGGCTGCCAGATTAGACAAGGAGAGGAGAAATAAAAGAACAAGACACATAATTCATCAGTGATTTTCTCCCAATATTCTTAGTCTCCACCTTACCTCCATCTTACTAGTAATACAGGAACAAGGCGGAAGGATCAGGTAAAAGGTATCTATAGAAACTGAGTAAATATAGAAAATAAAGTAACTTAAAACATAAAATTTTCTAGGGATAATTGTGATGATAGTTCAGTAATAAAATAAGATCAGATGAAGTCTGAAGAAATGTTAGAAAACTTGGATAAAGTAGAAAAACATCTGTTTGAAGGCATCAGAATGTTAGAGACACAAAGACATGTGGGCCAAGTTCTAGAGAAAAGGGAAACAGACACAGGATTGACATTTGGCCCAGCTTTTCTCCTTGGGACATTTGCTGATTCAGATCTTACAGACTAGGGGCTGAGAAGCCAAGGAGTTCAAAAGACTGCAAGCAGAGAAGCCAAGTGGCAAAAGCTCAGGCAAAAAGCAACAACTAAGAGAATGACAAACTAAGTCTCAACAGTGCTAAGGGAACCATTGCATATAAAGCCTGACCAGTACAAGTACTTGGGAATGTTCACATGGTAATTTCAAAGGGCAGCACCCATGGAGGAAGGACAAGCCAGAAATAGACCAACCTTCACAAAGACTGAGAATCCTTTTGAATGAGCTCAAACTGAGAATGGACTAAGGTTACCAGTCCTCATCATAACTGTCTGCTATGAGCAAAAAGAGATCTTTTCAAAAGAAAGATAACAACATCCAGAGTAGAGATATCTTTATAGTTTCCTAAAGTGAAAGTGAAGTCGCTCAGTCATGTCCAACTCTTAGCGACCCCACAGACTGCAGCCTACCAGGCTCCTCTGTCCATGGGAGTTTCCAGGCAAGAGTACTGGAGTGGATTGCCCTTAAAATAAGCCCAGTTTTAATATAAAACATAATTTGACATTCCAGGAAAAAGGCTAAATGGTCAAGAGCCCCAAAAGAAAAAGACAATATAAGTCAACACACTAGGACAAGATACTGGAGTTTTCAGTCATTAGTTAAAACAACTATGATTTAACAAAGAAAATATATACATGACAAATAAGTTTATGAAAAGGTGCTACATGTTACATAACATTAGGGAATTTTAAATTAAAATGATGAGATACCAATACATACCTATTCAAATGGCTAAAATCCAAAAAATGAAATACCAAACCTGGTGAGGATATAGAACTAAAGGAATTCTCATTTGATGCTAGTGAGATACTTGACAGTTTCTTATAAAAGTAAACATACTTTTATCATACAGTGATCTTGTCATCATGCTACTTGGTATCTGCCCATAGCAACTGAAAAGCTGTATCTATATTAAAAACCTGAATGTGGATGTCTATAACAGTTTCTTTCTTAATTGTTATAACTTGGAATCAACCAAGATGTTTTCCAATAGGTGAACCAGTTGGCTTCTCTGCTTATAGTCTTTTGAACTCCTTGGCTCCATACAAAGGAGTAGCATTCAGCAATAAGAAGGAAAGTCTATGAAGCCATGAACAGACATGGCTTAAGAATGCCATTTAAGAAGAATCTTAAATGGATATAGCTAAGTGAAAAAGAGCCAGTCTGCAAAGGCTATGTACGTATTGCATGATTCCAACTATATGAAATTTAGAAAAAGGCAAAACTGTGGCCACAATGAAAAGATCTGTGGTCACTAGAAGTTGTGAGAGGGAGAAAAAGATGGGTGAACCATGGAAATTTAAAGGCAGTGAAAGTTCCATGTGTGGTTCTGTGATGATGGATATACTATTGTCAAAAATCACATAATGTACAAAACAAAGAGTGAAGTCCAAAGTAAACCATGGGCTTTAGTTAGTAATAATGTGTCAATATTAGTTTAGTAACTATATCAACTATGTTATACTACCATACTGCTGCTACTGCTAAGTCACTTCAGTCGTGTCCGACTCTGTGTGACCCCATAGACGGCAGCTCACCAGGCTCCCCCATCCCTGAGATTCTCCAGGCAAGAACACTGGAGTGGGTTGCCATTTCCTTCTCCAATTATACCACGATAAGAGGTTAATAATAAGGGAAACTGGGTAAAGAGGGCAGGAGGTATGAGAACTCTCTATGTGCTGTTCAGTCACTAAGTTATGTCCAATTCTTTGTGACCCCTTGGCCTTCTACTTGAATTTATGTCTAGTGAGTCAATGATGCTGTCCAACCATCTCATCCTCTGCCAACCCCTTCTTTTGCCTTCAATCTTTCCTAGCATCAGGGTCTTTTCCCATGAGTTGGCTCTTCGCATCAGGTGGGCACATGTTGGAGTTTCAGCAACAGTCCTTCCAATGAATATTCAGGTTGATTTACTTTAAAATTGACTGGTTTGATCTCATTGCTGTCCAAAAGACTCTCAAGAGTCTTCTCTAGTACCACAATCAAAACACATCAATTCTTTGGTGCTCAGCCTTCTTTATGGGCCAATTCTCACAACCATACATGAGTACTGGATACTTTCTGCTTCATTGTTATATAAAATAGAAATTGCTCAAAAATAATCTATTAATTTAAAAACAAATCTAGACCTGCATACAAAACTTGCAGATGAATCCAGCCACAGCAGTATTATTCAAGTAATCCCAAAGTGGAAATAACTCAAATGTCCACTAACTGACGAATGGATAAATAAGTTGCAATAATAACTGTACCATGAAATGTGGTTCAGCCATATAAAGAAATCATGTACTGATACAGGATTTATTGAATGGTCTTACAACATGGATGGACCTTCAAACCATGCTAAGTAATTGTATAATTCAATTTGCATGAAATGTCCAGAATAGGCAAATCTATAGCAGCAGCAGCAGTATAAAAAGTATATTAGTATATATATTAGTATATTAGCAGCAAAGTATATTAGTGGCTGTCTAGGGTTTGGAAAAATGGGGAGTAAGTGACTTATAATAGATTTTTTTTCTTTTTTGGAGAGAGGTGGACAAAAAATTTAAAATTGTGGTGGTAAATACACAGCACATTAAACTGTACATTTGAAATTATATGGAAAGTAAATTATATCTCAATGAAAGTATTATTTTAAATTATGATTAGTTATTAAAAATAAAGGACAACATACACAATTTAAGCAAACACTGTGAAATGCAATCAAAAGAAAGTCTAGAATTTAAAAAGCAGTAGCTGAAATTAAGAACTCAGAAGAATGGTTTGACGATGTCATAGTCAAACAAAATAAAGGATTACTATTGTCAATTAAAAAATAGCTAGACTAAAATTTGGAGGGAAAATGATGGAAAACAGAGAATCTATCCCAAGACCCTGGGGGCAGGAAAGACCATGGCATGAAAGTAAAAACACGACTTGGCTCTCTTGGCACAAAAAGGGAACAGACTGGCCTGCCTTTAATTCATTGCTCTGCTGGGAGAGGGGCCTTTTACCCACCATGCAAAATGTTAGAGAGCCTGCCGTCCAAGATGCCTTAAATAGCAGAAGCCAGGACTACCACCCCAGCTTCCAGGGCAAGAGACAGCCTGGTTGTGTCTGTCTTTCTCTCTCTCTTTTTTTTTTTTTGGCCATAATGGCAGAAATATGACTTAGGGTCCTATCCTGTCCTATATATTTGAGGTGTTTCACTAGTAGTTGAGGCTGATTGGACAGGTTTGAGTCAAATTTACTTTGTCCCATTGTTAACTGAGAAACTGTTTCAATAAAACATTCTTAAAAAAAAAAAAAAGACATGATACAAAAGACATACGGAGTATATATATAAAGTACTGTGTCTAGCCAGGCCCAAGTCACACAGCTTAGAGAGAAGACTCAATCTACCTGAATCACTAGGACTTCTCTGAAGGAAAAAAATGAGATTCTGATGCCAGAAGTGGAAGGAATGATTAAAAAAGAAAAAGGTAAAATATAATCTAGATACATCAGTAGATACATATTTCCTTGTGGTTTGAATCTGGTACAGACAATAAGAAAAGGAGGCAGCTCATAGTAGGGGCCGCTAGATTCTGCTGAGGAAAATGTGCTGTGGTGGTAGAGTTTTTTTAGTTGCATTTTAGAGTCCATATGTAAGCGACATCATGCATTATTTGTCTGTGTTATTTCACTTGGCATAGTGTCGTCCAGTGTTATCCATGTTGTCTTAAACAGTTGGATTTTCTTCCTTTTTAAGATTGAGTAATATTCCATTTTATATAAGCATCATATTTTCTTTATTCATCAGTGTATTGATGGACACCTAGGCTGTTTCCATATCTTGGCTCTTGTGAATAATGCTGCAATGAATACGGGAATGTAGACATCTCTTCAAATAATGATGGTGTTTCCTTTGAAAGTGGTGGTGAGGAAGAGCTTATGACAAATTGACCAGGTGTTAAAGATGTTGGAGGAAAGGTCATTTTCAAGGTCATACATAGTTTAAAATCATGACATTTCAGTGAGCCTGTGTGCATGAAGACTTGCTTTTTTTCCTGAATTTGAATACACCGCAAAGAAGTGTTGTAAAATTTTCGATCAATATCAAATAAATAAAAAGGATGGAAATACTTTGTCTTTTACTATGAAACTAGAGGAAAGGCAAGCCTTATAAGCAGCATGGGGATGAGGCCCACTAGAATTTTCTGTGATGATAGTGCTAATTTAGGAGAAGAAGGATCAAGGCCAAGGAACAATTCTGAAAGCAAAATAAGGCTGCTGAGTCTGCACCCAGTGTATGAGATTAAGTTTTAGTGGCATATGATGAAGTGGGCATGACACAGCTGGCAGAGCTGGTTGAGTTGCTGAAAATGGCTCTTGAAGCTACAGGAGCTGGACAGTAGACACAGAAAAAGAATAAAGTGAATCCAAAAGAGTGCAAGGACAAAATTAATAAAGAGCAAAGACAAAAACAGAGAAGAAGAGTGGTAAACTTTTCTTACCGAAAGCTTGTTCTTTAAAAAGACTAGTAAAATAAGCAATATTTGGTAAATGCGATAGAGATGGGACTAGCTGTACAGCAGTATGTTTTTAATTACAAAAGAATACTATACTGACTTTATGCCAATACACTTGAAAAGCTGGACGATGATAATGAATAAGTTATATGCATCCAATGTTGACTCATATTTTGAGTAAAAAATATAAGTAGCTTTATGAGGTTAGAAAATATAACCAAAGACCTACACTTTAGAAAGATATCAGTTATTTTCCAATTTATTTTAAAAAAGCTAAGAGTCTCAAGACAAAAATCAGATTTAGCAATTTACCCTAAAATTAACCAGAAGCACATTTCTTTTACGATATTAGGTTATAATGAATATTAGCAGATAGATTCCACCAACACATTTTTAAAAAAAGTTATAATGATCAAGAGGCATTTATCATCATAAAGCAGATTTTTTTTAAAGGGAAGATAAAGTTGGAATGAGGAGAGAAATGTGCATATCCAATATCAAAACACACTCCAAAGTTTCAGTGGTTTAAAAAAAATCTACTAAACTATAATAGTACATCAATATATTATTAAACCTGTATAGGAACCCATGTATATATAAGAATAAAATATAAGGTAAATAAAGTACAGACTATCCTTACTGTAAAACTACAAAAATGGTCATACAAATTACACTGTGCAAAGTTGATCTTAATGACCAATGCGGAAAATATTATTGTTCCTTGATCTTAAAATCTTGCTGAGAAAACACTAGAAACTTTCTTGTTGGTTGTAGAGATATATATAAACTTTAAAAAAGTGACTTTACTGTACACATGAAACTACCACAGTGTTGTTAATCAATTGTACTTCAATATAAAATAACAAGTTAAAAAATGTTTTTAATACTAAATGTAGAACATGATTTATATAATTGTTTTAGATGACAATTGCAAGTCATTATATAATAATGTTAACATATTTGGATATTACAAATTTTATTTTACTTAAAGATACATTCTTTTAAGCTTTCAAAATATAGTAAACCTTATTATTAGTTAAGAGATTGCAACCTAAAACATTAGAAATATTGAGAATTAGCATGTTTTATTCTATTGTCAAAAAAACTTATGAGACTTCTAGTTTTGAGTCCAACATGAAAGGAGCTTGGAAGTTGCCACACTGTACTAACAAGTAAATATCTGAACAAATGGAAAAATCAACAATTCTTAGATACATTAGAGAAGTGAGGTCACAGCAAAAATCACCATGCCCAAAATTGGAGAGGCAAACACAAAATATAACAGTTTACCGGAACAGAAATGCAAGAGCAGAAATTACTGTGGAAACCAATACTGAGGTAGGAAAAACTGAACTGTATTTAATGTATTTGCCAGAGGCTCAATGTGCAAATGTCTATATGATAAAAATTCCAGGGAGGCCTCTATACTTTTGTGAGTTTTGTCTCTTGAGCTCTGCCAAGCTGTCACTACTGGGTGAAGAAGTTCAGAGTAAACTCTTCTGGCTGAGGGAGGAAACAGGAACAATTTTGAAATACACCAGAAAATTCTGCTATTCATAATAAGGCCTGCCCTCAGTTCAATTCAGTTCACTCAGTCATGTACGACTCTTTGTGAACCCATGGACTGTAGCATGCCAGGCCTCCCTGTCCATCACCAACTCCTGGAGTATATTCAAACTCATGTCCATTGAGTCACTGAAGCTCTCCAACTATCTCATCCTCTGTTGTCCCCTTCTCCTTCTACTTTCAATCCTTCCCAGCATCAGGGTCTTTTCCAATGAGTCAGTTCTTCCCATCAGATGGCCAAAGTACTGGAGCTTCAGCTTCAGCATCAGTTCTTCCAATGAATATTCAGGACTGATTTTCTTTAGGATGGACTGGTTGGATCTCCCTGCAATTCAAGGGACCTCAAGAGTCTTCTCCAACACCACGGTTTAAAAACGTCAATTCTTCGGTGCTCAGCTTTCTTTATAATCCAACTCTCACATCCATACATGACTACTAGAATAACCATAGCTTGGATGAGATGGACCTTTGTTGGTAAAGTAGTGTCTTTCCTTTTTAATAAGCTGCCTAGGNCTGCAATTCAAGGGACCTCAAGAGTCTTCTCCAACACCACGGTTTAAAAACGTCAATTCTTCGGTGCTCAGCTTTCTTTATAATCCAACTCTCACATCCATACATGACTACTAGAATAACCATAGCTTGGATGAGATGGACCTTTGTTGGTAAAGTAGTGTCTTTCCTTTTTAATAAGCTGCCTAGGTTGGTCATAACTTTTATTCCAAGGAGTAAGTGTCTTTTAATTTCATGGCTGAAGTCACCATCTGCAGTGATTTTGGAGCTCAAGAAAATAAAGTCTGTCACTGTTTCCACTGTTTCCCCATCTATTTGCCATGATCTTAGATTTATGAATGTTGAGCTTTAAGCCAACTATTTCACGCTCCTCTTTCACTTTCATCAAGAGACTCTATAGTTCTTCTTCACNCACACAAATCCCCATCTCTTTGGACATAAACTTTCATTTGTCCTCCATCTTCTGTAAACCTACTTCTAAGAAAGTGTCTGGGTTCATCCATGTCATTACAAAGTAGCACTGACATATAAACACTATCATGTGTAAAACAGATAGCTAGTGGGAAGCTGCTGTATGACACAGAGAGCCCAACCTGGTGCTCTGTGGTGACCTAGAGGGATGGGAGGGGAGGCCTGAGGTAGGCTCAATTTTATATATATATATATATATATATATAAAATATGGCATAAACCAACACAACACTGTGAAACAATTACCCGCCAATTTGAAAAACAAAGGTGTATGATCTCCAGCTTAGTGTGAATTTAAGACAAAGGTACCATTTACCTCAGAGAGACAACTTTTCAAGACTGGTTTTGTTCTTCAAGTTTGTTTTGCTTTTCTGTCTCTCTCAGCCTTTCAGCCTTGGACAAATACAGGAGATCCATATTATGGCTCCAGCTCTTAGCACCTGTGCCATTCTCGGAGTCTGAAAGGAGCATCTGAGGGCAACACTCCTGTCCGGGGACTGCTGAGAGGACCACGCCCAGCTCTGTCTCAGGTAAAGTATAAACTGCTGCTCGGGCAGCCCGTTGCATCACATCACCCTGGGTACACGGCAGTGACTGGTCCAGGGAGGGTCTGGGTGGGCTCCTCACAGTCAAGGGCTGTTTCTGGATTTCTAAGAAGAAAATATTTAGCACAAGAAAGACATGCATTCACGAGTCTGAAATTCTCAAATCTTTCACAAGCCACCTTCTAATTCTTGAGAGATATATGCAGGGAAAATGCCCTGCTTGATAATAACTAGAGTTTTAGCCTGAAGTTCCACACAAAATTTCTAATCTTAAGAAATATAAGAGGTCCTAGGTGAGATCTCACTTGTAGCCTAGACCAGTATTGGGCACAATATGGAATAAGGACTACCTGGCTCATAATTACCTAAAGTACTGGTTTAAATCCAGACTGTTAACTCTCCCACAAAGCAAGGAAATTAAGAGTGATGGGGCCAGAATTATGCAGTTTTCATGATTAGTAACTAGTCATTATTTCCAGTCTAACCTGAAAGCAATTTGGTCTCTTTTCTTTCAGGATCTTATCCTTACTTTGGTCTTACAGCTTCCAAACTGAGGAGGGGGAGGGACAAGTGTTCTGAAAAAGGAGGGGATCCAGGCAAGGAAAGAGTGTTCAGTTTGAACATTTAAAGAATAGTTTATTCTGGGAAAATGGTGCAAGGAGAACAAAAGAAGGTGGGTAAAATTTTAGGAAAAGTAATGAAATTTTGTGAGAAAATAGCAGTTGAAGGAAAAGGCAAACTGAAATACAGCATGAGTTTAAACAGTTGATGTTAGAGACAGAAGAAGGAGCATCATACCTACAGAGAGGAAAATACAGTTCTACCATCCTGTTGTCCCCAGGACTGAGCAGAGCTTGGTTAATTTAACTGACTAGTTTTCAACCCATAGCATCAACCTATAAATAAAACACAGGACACTTTGTTGTGATTGCATACCAAACTGTAAATATTATCATCACAGGTAAACAAAGCAAATGTGCTATTAACAAAAGGTGAGTTGTACAAGGGGAAAGACAGAACTGGGGGCACAAGCAGTCTCAGGCATAAAGAAAATGATGAGATTAGAGTGAAAGTGAGTACTGTAGCTATGTACTACAGCTAATATTTCTTGAGAGCTTCCGTGTGTTGGACATTGAAGGCTGCGAATGTGTTACTATTTGCATCATCACGAGCAACTCCATGCAGTGGTGGTTATCATCCATTTCCTCATTGTATAGGTGAGGAAACAGAGGCCCAGGAACGCTGAGTAAATTGTTCAGGATTGCAGAGCTAATAACCTGAAGAGCAAAGCTTCCAAGCCAAGTGGTCCATCTCCAGAACCAAGGCTTTTAGCCACTATGCTACCACTTCTCCCTTCAGTAAAGCCAGCAAAAATTGCATGGGATTACAGAAGAGAAGCGGCATAAGTAATGAAATGAATACGATGTATTGAAAGGAAGAGGGATGAGAAGTAGTGGGGACAGGAGTTTATCTTCCTGCCTCATGCTAGGGTGCTAAAATCGATCTACAATGGATACATTTAGAATTATGGGGGTAACATTTCATGTGGCCAAAAACTGTCTCTGGAGAGGGGAACTGGTGTTAGAAAAGCTGAATTCCTGTATTTGAAATGCTATCATGTCCACATATCATTTTCATAAAAATATTTCTATTTGTTTAGAAATAGCTTCAACTGCGTAAATGCATTAAAACGTGAAATTCAAAGTCATCTTTACATCTCATACATTTGTTAAGTGCTTGCCTTATCAGAATTGTTCTTTTCAGCTTTGAAGGTTTTTTTTTTTTAATAAAAAGCATTATAAATTTTAACATTTAAAAATTGTCCCTGGTAATATTGCCAGCAAGGCTGAGAGAAGGTGTGAGACCATTAGAAGCAAACTAGATTTCAACCCTGCTTCTGGGAGGCTGTTCTGACAACAAAGGGAAGGAGAGTCTCTGAAGTCAGGGAGCAGGAGCTTTGATCCTCTGGAGTTGTAACAAACAACTTAGAGTAAATGAATCAGGCGGCAGGGTGCCAGGAGGAGGCTTTCAGGCTCTCTGTGATGGTGTTCTTTGTTTTTGTTGGACTAATCTCAGAAATATTGCATTAGGCTCAGTGCTGTGCATTTTTAGGCTGGAGTTACCGTATTTTTCCATCTGTATTCTTCATGAGAGCAAGCACTTTTATGTTCCCTTAAAATGGGAATCTCCTATTTGAATCGCCTGGTGAAGACATTTGAAGTAATTCATTGAGTATACATATGCATGTTCTGTCTCCATCCATGTATCTGTCAATCATCCTTTCCCTGCTCACCCACCTGTATTAGTCTGCTCAGGCTGCTATAACAGAATAGCTTAGACTAAGTGGCTTAAACAACAGACGTTTCACACTTCTGGGAAGTCTGAGATCAAGGCAGATCTACTTCCAGGTGAGTCCTTCATTTTTGGCTTATAGATGGCCATCTTCTGCTGTGTCCTCCTCACATGGTGGAGAAAGAAAGCTCTAGTGTTTTTTCTGGTTCTTATAAGAGCTAATCCCATCATGACAGCTCTAACTTCATGGCCTCTTCTAAACCTAGTTACCTCCTAAAAACTCTGTTTCCTAATTCCATCACACATAAGGGCATAGGGCTTCAATATATGAATCTGTGGAGGGGGACAAAAGAATTCAGTCTTAACCCTCTGTGTCTGTCTCTATCTGTCTTTATGTGTAGAATAATAATGGTGGCTTATAATTCATTTCCCGATGTTATTTTATCCTTCCAAAACTCGTGTGAGGTAAATTGGCCATAGGAAAATCACTGATTTCACTGGAACACTTGAAGATTGAATTAACTTTGTGATCACACAATCAATAAATGATGATGCCACAATTCAATCCACATCTTCTCCAGCCTCCTTTCCTTTTCCCTTCTCCCTTCCCACTTTCTGACTCTATTCCAGCCACATTACTTACTAGCTTTTCCCTGAGGACACTGGAATCCTTCTGGGCCTTGGAGAGGTTATTCCCATCATCTGGAATGCTTTTTCCTCAGATATCTGACTCAGTTGCNTCTTCCCACTTTCTGACTCTATTCCAGACACATTATTTACTAGCTTTTCCCTGAGGACACTGATATCCTTCTTCTGGGCCTTGGAGAGTTTATTCCCATTATCTGGAATGCTTTTTCCTCAGATATCTGAATCAGTTGCCTCCCGCTACACTGTTCAAATTCCACCTTCCCAGTAAGACTTATCCTGTCTACTGTTTAACTTGAAAGCCTTGTTTCTCTGCCNCCTTCCCACTTTCTGACTCTATTCCAGCCACATTACTTACTAGCTTTTCCCTGAGGACACTGGAATCCTTCTGGGCCTTGGAGAGGTTATTCCCATCATCTGGAATGCTTTTTCCTCAGATATCTGACTCAGTTGCCTCCCGCTACATTGTTCAAATTCCACCTTCCCAGTAAGACTTATCCTGTCTACTGTTTAACTTGAAAGCCTTGTTTCTCTGCCCACAAGGTCCATTTCCCATATACTGCTTAATCTCTATTGCGTCTGTTACTCGGCTTCTCTGGTGACTCACTCAGTAAAGAATCCACCTGTAATGCAGGAGACCCAGTCCGATATCTGGGTCAAGAAGAACCTCTGGAGAAGGAAATGGCAACCCATTCCAGTATTCTTGCCTGGGAAATCCTGTGGACAGAGAAGCCTACAGGTGGGCTACAGTCCCCGGGGTTGCAGAGTCTGATACAATTTAGGGACTAAACACCACCACCAACGTGTCAGATAATTTACATTGACTTCTGTTCTCCTCTCTGACTAAAAGATAGACTACATAGAGTCAGGAATTTTACTTTTATTGAAGCTAATGAAGGCTCAGCAGAACTCTAGGATCTGCAAGAACTGGACACAGTTGTAACTTTTATGTTTGGTAGGTTACCGGCCTATCTCAGAGCCAAGCCAGTTATTGAAGAGAATCTTTTCTGATACTTTAAGCAGTATGATAAACTTAAAGTAAATTTAAATTTTCATCAGTTACAGAGCAGGCATGGACTCTTCCTTTGTTTCGCCAGACACATGAACCTGGATACAAAATCTGTCCTCTCTGGGTGAAGTGGGAATGTACAAAGATGGCTGGCCTAAGTCTCAATTGGATAAAAAGATGCACAAAAGAGACATTTGAACATTCAAAAACTAAAACCATAAGGTGTGTTTCCTCTTCACACATCAGGGATTATCTAGCCTTTAGTGTGGTTAGAGTAGTGCGGGGTGGTGGGGGATGGGGAGAGAGAGAGAGAGATATAGAGAAGTAAGGATGAGTTGCCCTGTCTCTCCCTCCTCTGGACCTTAGTTCTTCCCGGACTGTCACTCCTTGGACTCAAAGCAGATTTCAGGAGTCAGCACACATCCTCATAGTGTGTGCCTTGCTCTACAACCCAGTCACTGGAACCCAGAAAATTTTGCAACCTCAAGTCTGCCTCAACACATCATGACTCATATATATTAATGAGTAAAGACACATAAACACTAGTAGATTAATAAGAATAAGTTTTTATTTATATATAAATTACATATATACGTATTTGTACATGAATATGGGAAAGATAAGAGCCCATTGAGGCAAATGGATAGGGGGAGAGGAAGCAGCTAAAGACAGCAGTGGGCACTCTGCCAGTTCCAAGTGTAGGGAAAATAGCCAGAAGTTTGGGTTGGCCAAGTTTACAGTCAAACCTGGGATGTCACAGTGGATGATACATGCAGGTTAATTTTCCATCCTCCAAATGGAATGTCTCAAGTCTGGTATGTAGTTCTGAACTGGCCTCATGTGTTTCTCACCTTGCAGCACACACACACACACATTCCTCACCCATGCACATACAACAGACACATACTCCTGCACACCACTGGGAGTGTGGCCCTTTGGCTCGTTGTAGGAAGAAAACAGGTTAACAGTTTCACTTAAGTGGGTAGAGTAGTTTTCCAGCAAAGCCCGTTCATCGTTGCACAGAATCTGCAGAACAAGATATGCTCTTTATGTGTTGAGTTTCTTCAGAGAAGAAAGGAGTTTGCTAATGCTCCAATGAAATCCCCGGCAGGTGATGAAAGTAACAGACCCAGAGCACAGACACAGCTTCCCTGACCAGGAGCCACTAAACACAACACTGTCCTCCTCCAAAGTCAGAGGGGTACCCTGAGTTGGGGTCCTAAGTGTTCTGAGCATAGGAGTTCCTCTCTAAATATATATGATGCTATCCCATGGTGTGCTGTGTGGGTTTGGGCTGGGGAGGCCTGGGTGCTTTGTGTGAATGGGACATCAGAACTGTACCAGTCATAGGGGGTGTGGTGCTGTCCCCCAACAGCCCCTCTGTGCTTTGCATATATGAGTTCCAAGTCCAGTGGCAGGTGTTGACACTGGGGCCTCCCATCCTAGATGAGATGTTGCTCCTCCCATGTGTTCCACCCATGATGTACTGNGTGCTTTGTGTGAATGGAACATCAGAACTGTACCAGTCATAGGAGGTGTGGTGCTGTCCCCCAACAGCCCCTCTGTGCTTTGCATATATGAGTTCCAAGTCCAGTGGCAGGTGTTGACACTGGGGCCTCCCATCCTAGATGAGATGTTGCTCCTCCCATGTGTTCCACCCATGATGTACTGGCCAGGTGGGCCCCAGTTGTACTGATGGGAAGTGTGGATACCAGGTCCTCCAATCCTGGGAATGACGTTGCTGCCTCCTATACCACCACCACTTGCACCTTGGACAGGTGGTTTCCAAGCCAGGGGTGGGTCTCACACTTACAAATCCAGTGGATGCAGTGTTGCTTTGGTGGAAAGTGGAAATTGACTTGTCCCTTAACACAAATTTCTTCTCCATGGTGATGGGATTTGTAACTGTAGATTTCCTACACTCATGTGGGTCCTGGGCGCAGTGATGGGAAGTGGTAACACCCTGACCTCTAACCGTAAGGATGGTGGTGTCCCCTGGCATCACTCTACTACCTGGATTCAGCTCAGGTAGAACCCAGGCATTTGGATTCAAGTTGAAAGCAGATGTGTGCCCGGATGCTGGGATGGTGGCCTGCCCTTCCTACTGCAGCAGCCATGCTGCAATGAGATAACTCCCGGGTGATCTGGCTCACAGTAGGAACACAAGTGGTGCTGGGTGCCCCACACAGTTCTGTCCAAAAGTTAGGTAGGCCAGATGCTTCTGAATAAGTGAGGCCTAGGGCATTCACGCCAACCTCAAAACTCCCACCAGCCATAGAGGCTGCAGGTCCCATCAACAGTGGGCCTGATATGGTACTAGCAGACAGCAAGCTACTGTCTCCAGTACTGGGCACTGTGGTATCTACTCCAAAACCAGTAGTAGCAGATACATCCCTGGGGAAAATACCTGAGTTGTAGACAAAGGCCGGCTGCATGTTGATGGTGGTGGTGGCAGACGGGGGATCTGGCAAACCTCAATCCATTATGCTTCCTCTGGGTGGCTGGACTGCAGAAGAGGTTAGCTTTATATCTTGTTCTAGGGCTAATGGGTTTCTCAGTGGAATAGACTTGTTAGGCTTCTTCCTATTGTTGGCCCCAGATGTGGGCTGAATGGTGAGTTCTGGGTCCAAGCTTCTGGGTTTCAAGCTTCACTTGAAACATGAGTACCTCTGTTGACCAAATCCACAGGTAAATAAGTCGAGGCTTGGGTCCAGGCATTGCCACCACTGGGTGCTGTGTTCTCAGAACCAAGAACAGCCATGTGATATGGGTAGTGGTTCTCCTTGGAGTCAGAGGTAGACTGGAAAACAACAGTCTGAGGAGGAGGTGTTGTGTGCATAGCATCAATGTAAAGACTGGTTTGACATCTGTAGAGATGCCATCTACTGGAGCATAGATAACTGCTGAAGCCATAGATGGGGGGCTGGGAAAAACAGGAGCTGAAGCCATAGATGAGGGGTTAGGGGAGACAGGAGCTGAAGCCATAGTTGGGGGGCTGGTTGAGGCAGGATTTGGGGATTGAGGGAAACAGCCAAAGCCCTAGAGGGGGGGCAGGGAAGACAGGACCCAAAGTCGTAGATGGGGGGCCAGGGGAGGAGCAGCCAGAACCCTAGATGGAGGGATGGGGAAGACACCGGCAGGAGTCCTTGATAGTGGGGCTGGGGAAGACAGGACCCAAGGCCATAGATGAGGGACCAAGGGGGACATCAGCCGGGGCCCTAGGTGGGGGGCTGGGCAAGACAGCAGCCAGAGCCTTAGATGGGGGGGCCAAGGGAGACAGTAGCCAGAGCTCCAGATGGCGGCCTGGGGAAGACGGCAGCCGGAGCCCCAGTTAGAGACCAGGGGAAGATGGCAGCCTAATCCCCAGGTCGGGGCCCAGGAAAGACAGCAGCCGGATCCCCAGGTGGGCGTCTGGGGAAGACAGAGGCTCTCTTTTGCTCATCAGTGGTCGCAAATGTGGGCTGAGGGTTGTTTTGGGAGGCAAAGGGATAGTTAAAAATTGAAGCATGGCAGGAGACCATGGGCAAAAATGGAATGGTGGTGTCTGGTCTCTCTGCAGTGTGCGTCTGCTCCACCCTAATACCTGGGGGAGACTGAAAAATTACAGCTTCAGGAGGAGGAGTAGTACCCATGTCAGTGATGCCCAAGTCTGAAGGAGAGGGCACACTTGCAGATGCCGTGACCATGGTGGTGAGAGAGGCTGCAGTAGAAGTGATGGGCTGCTCAGTGAGAACAGGGGAGCGATGGGAGGGAGAGTCTACACACATGGTGCTGGGGACTCATTTTTGTAGGAGGGTGGCTGGAAGGAGAGGGTTGGGGTGCTCAGAGGTGTGTAGAGGTCAGAAATAAAAGGTGCTGTTGCTCCAACTGAACACTGTGTGCCTTTATTCTCCTTAAGGGTAATTCCCACAGTGGGATTGAAAACTGGAGGAAGAAGAGAATCTGCAGGACCAGCAGAATGAGAGGACACAGGGGCTGTGTATCTTGCCTCCTGAACCATGTAAGGTGTCAGGCAAGGTGGAAGGTGGGCCAGATTGGGGAATCTGGAGGACAGGTTGGCCAAGTGGGTGGTGGTAGGAGGGACCTCCAAAATGTGACTGAGCAGGGAGTCTGTGGTCCCTGGGGCAGGCGGAGGGGCACTGCGGCATCTCATGGCCTTCCTTGCATCCTTCAGGATTTTGTTCCGCTGACGCTCCATGTTTTGTTTCAGGGTGCCCCAGGCTTTGGCGAGAGTCATGCCTGGAAGCTTCGGAGGCGGGGGAAGGTCTCTGCGACCCCACAGCAGAGGCAGCGGTGGTGGCAGTGGTGGCAGCAGTGGCGGCAGGGGCAGAAACAGCGGCAGGGGTGTCTTCCGCTTGAGGGGGTGCCTACTGCGGGCAGATCCCAGGGGAGAAGAGCTGCTCCGTGGGGTGTCTGAAGGTTGCTCACGCCGCAGCGCCTTCCCAGACATCAGTGACTCTGGGGAGCTGAGTGTGTGGTCTTCACCCAGCACTTCTGTTGGCCTCTCAGGCCGCAGGTTGCAGCACAGACTTGGGGCAGAGAGCACCGTAGCCAGGGGGCCAGGCTGCGAAGGAGGCTGGTGGTCTCCAGCAGTGCCGTCTAAGCAGATGGAGGGGCTTTCGGAGGAAGAGTTCATCCGAGACACCTTAGCTTTCTCATTGAAGTTGCTTTCTGGGTGCACCAGAAGGAGGTTTGGAGGCTCAGGACTGCACTGGAGGGACGTGAGGACCGCGCTGGTCTCCTGGGGCCTGGGTGTCATTGGCATATCCCTGTTGCAGTACAGACTTATCTTTCCATTGTCCTCTCCTTTGGCTTCTGTGTGACCTTCCTCCTTTGTCATGCCTTCCCTGGGCTCTTCTTGGACCATCGCCTCACTCTCCTTTGCGCAAGGAAGTGGGAGGTGGCTGGTTGGTACTGGCTTCCCAACCTCGACTACCTGGGCAGGTAGCTCAGGTAGTGAATGCAGGAGAGTAATTTTGCGCCCAGGTGGAGGAATTCTGACTGTTCTTGAAGGTCCGAACATCATGGAATTACGAGTGGACAAGATGGGCTTCGGCGAGTTCCTCAAGTTCACCAGGGGTAGGATGCCCACAGGGGAGTACCCAGCCTGCTGGATGGGGTACCGCCTTTTTGGCGCGATGTAAAAGCTGGATGATAAAGACATTCGATCCTGCTTGAGCAGCCTGTGAACAGGGTGTAAAGGAGGAGCCGGAGCAGCGGGGTGGCCCCGGACAGATGTGATGGCATCCCGAGAGGGCAAAACCAGTGAGCGACAGCCCAGCGGGTGCCGGTGGCGGAGCGCAGAAACAAATTTACACAATAAATTGCCCATATAGGACAGATTGTACGCCAAACACCCTGAGAATAGAGTGTGAAACTGGGAGAGCGTCTCCCTAGCTTCTGACTCCTCTCGTGGTCAAACACACACTGGAGGAAGGATTCCTCAGCCTGGCGCGTGTGAAGTGTCCATGGTATAGGCTTCCCAGAGAAACTGCACTGCACTCTTGCAAGTGGCAAAGGGCGGGGAAAAAGGGCGGGCAAAGGGCGGGGCCCCAGCGCATGACCCCTCCTGAACTCTCGAGCAGCCGAGACTTCCCACTGTGGGTGGCAGGTGTTTGGCACCAGATGGGCCACCATGCGGAGACTGTTCAGGACTGTGGAGGCCTTCTCCAGAGCTCATCCTGTCTAGCACCTCATCATGCAGCCGGCTACCTTGGTGCCTGCATTTATATCGGTCAGCCCTTTCCTGCCTGGGTCTCAGAGGCCTGTGCAAAGCTGAGTGCAGGAGCCACCAACCCAGTCGGTGGGCGGTCCGGCACCTATGGGGACCTTCCCAGCTTCTCTGCGAAGCCTGGAGCCAGGAGCACCTTCTCCGCTGCTGCTCCTCTGCCATCATCTCCAGCCGGCAGGGAATGCAGAGCCCTCACCTGGCCGGATGCTGTACCCCACAACCTCCCTTCCTGGCAGATAAGGCTCTTTCTTCACTTCTTTTTAGAAATTTGGTATAACAGTTAAACTTTAGACTCTTCTTCAGGGTGTGCAGATGGTAAGGCTTAGCCAGGATTTGAACCAAGCCTGCTCTGGGCTGTGGTGCCTCCTTGTCATTATGTGTTATTGTTCTTTTCTTAGCCCTAAGTGTCATACCTATAATAAGCCTATATCCTTCCCTGTAGAAAGTTTTCTTTTGCTCAGTTCATGAACTGATCACCTACTGCACTGGGTTCTGATCTCAGAAGATGCAGGTTAGGACCACCAGTTGTCAGCATAGCACCAGCGGAGGTTTTCCCTTTGGTCTAGTTTGAAGGATCCAGATATGTAAAGATCATAGTCTAGATAAATCGTGGGCTTTCCTGAAAGAAACTTACCAGTGAATAATGCTGTATGGATTAGAAGCCAATTTCTATGGATGGCCTTCCTGGAGTATGTTCAGTAAGGCAACTCATTCATGTCTAGAAAGCAAATATGTCATTTATTGCAGCTTCATGGTGGAGCCCTGTGTCAGTTTAAAATAGTCAGTACAATTTGGTCCCTATGAGCATGTCAGCTTAGACCACTCGTTATTACTATGTATAATTCTAGGGATTCTTATGCCCAGGAGAGAAGACACACTCTTGGGTGTCTAGGACAAGGGAAACATACTATTATTCACAAGGTAGAAGCTTCAAAATAATAGTCTTAAAAATCCTAGTCTAACATGGCTTTATTGAGTTTGAATCTTGTTTCTTTGGCTTACTTCATTGGAGTGTTTTCTTTCTCCTGGGCTGACATTGTGTGTTACACCTCAGGCATGTGACATGTAGAGGTTTCAGAACCCAGAATTGTATTGATCAGTGAAACTTTATTTATATATTTCAGTTTAAAATCTATTTAAAATAACACTGGACATAATTCATATATTATAAATTAGTTTTGCCCTCTGCGCTTGAGATTCTTTTTATAGTATGTCAGAGCAAATTTGGACTTCCATCCCCAATAAGATTCGAGATTGGAGGACACAAAAGCTTTTTCTCAGACCTAAATTATGTCTGAAAAAAAGCGAGAAATATCATAAGCTCTATCTGACCTCTTTAGGAGCAGAAATGATTTACAGCCATGGCATTTAACCATAATTCCTTGATCTCGTTTGAGAAGTTCAGTAAGGAACAATCTCTTGATTTTTGTTTCTTCCTTGTTTTCTTGTCTTGCTTACCAACAATCCATTGTAATCCATGAATTAATATGGCATCAGGCTGAGTGGTCTCTGGAGTTCATTCAAGTAACTTTTTTCCCTAAAATAACTCTAATTTCTTTGTTTTTCAGCTCCTCGTCTTTCCTTGCCCTTTACTAAAACCAGAACTCACCACAAGCTGACTGGCTTTGTGCAGACCCTTCTTAGGACAATCTTTCCTTAATTATCTTATTCATCACTCTGTTTCATTTTTTGCCTTCTAGAAATATGTTGAAATCTTTCTGTAGTTGATGACTTCCACAGCATCTTGGCTTTTATTGGCTTATTAACTTTGGTATTTCTACACTTTTATTTAAATATGGTTTCAGAAGGAATAGAAAGTAAATATGTGTCCTAGTCTGCCATGTTGAACTGAAAATCCCTGTCAGTTTTAGCATCCAACAGTCCCATAGGAAAAAAAACAAAAACCAAAAAAAAAAAACCCTTGGCATTAATAGGTGTAATAACTCAAGATTTCAGCTTTTCTTGGATAATCACTAAGGACTTAGTATGTGGTAATTTCTAATGCTGCTGCTGCTGCTAAGTTGTGTCAGTCATGTACTGACTCTGTGCAACCCCATAGCTGGCAGCCCACCAGGCTCCTCCGTCCCTGGGATTCTCCAGGCAAGAATACTGGAGTGGGTTGCCATTTCCTTCTTCAGTGCATGAAAGTGAAAAGTGAAAGTGAAGTCGCTCAGTTGTGTCTGACTCCTTGCGACCCCATGGACTGTAGCCCACCAAACTTCTCTGTCCATGGGATTTCTCAGACTAGGGTACTGGAGTGGGTTGCCATTGCCTTCTCCTAATTTCTAATAGGAAAATAATAACTGTTTCATGGAATTTATTTGAGGATTACATTAGATAATGAACACACAAATGCTTTCTAAAGTTTAAAAGTCCATAAAAATGTTTTTTGTAATTGATTTGTTGCTACTTCAGTTTTACTTGACAGTGATTTATGACCTTGCTTATATGAGAAGATGGTTTCTGATTTGTTGTTTTGAAAGTTAGATTATATTTTTCAACAGCTCAATGAAAATAACATTTCTGAAGGTTAAGGGTGAAGCTGTAAATGTTTCTTGATACCTGTCACTTTACAATATTTTCAGCAGCTAATTCACTCATGTATTCCTCTTCCCAATTTTGTTGTGGATCTACTACCAGCCAGATGCTTTACATCAGGCGTTGGAAAACATTTTTGGATTTTTAAATATGTATCTTAGACTTGGTGGGTCGTATACAGTTTCTGTAGCTTTTTCTTCTCCTCTTTCTTCAGCAGCCTTTCAAAATGTGAGGCTCAGTATTAGCTCACCGGTCATAAAAAAACAGGCTGAGCTCACAATGATTTGTGAGCAATTATTTGCCAGTCCCTGCTCTCCACTGTCACTGAGTAAGAGGTGCATTTTTAGTAAATCATGTCTTTGAGTCAACTCTTGGTCTTCCGGAGCTTGTCCTTACTCTCTTGCAGTTTCTAATCAACAGGGCATTCAGAGGGATCCTGTTAAAACATAAATCAGATTGTATTGCTCAGATCTCTTCAGTGACTTACTCCCAGCAGAAGGCAAAGTCCTCAAAGTGCCTCCATAGGCCTAGAAATCTGGGCCTCTGTTTCTTCCCTGACTTGTTCCTTCCCCTCTCTACTTTGCTCACTCTATTTCCCACAAACTGACATCCTTTCTGTTCCTTGAATACTCTAGGCACATTCTTGCCTCCTTCTCTTTCCATCTGACTGTTCCCTCTGCTGGTAATATTCATTCCGCAGATATGCACCTTGCTCCCTTCCACAACCACCTTAAATTCCTTGATAAATTTTGTCTTCCCATAGAGCCTTCATTTTACTTAATTTCAAGTGGCAGGTAGCTTCTATCAGCCATCTCCATCTTGCTACCATGCATTCTATTTTTTCTCAGCACTTACCGGATATACTAGTTATTCTATGCATCTATTTAATTTTTATTTACATATTTATACTTATATTTTTATATTTGCTTGTATATTTTTGTCTGCCCCTTCAATTGGAGAGAGAGTATATTCATCTGTGTTGATTACTGCTGTGTCATCAACCTATAAAACATTCTGAAGAATGGTGCCTGAAATTTGATAAGGGATTAAGAAATTGGCCACATAACTAAATATGTACATACTTTTTTTAATTTTTATTTTTACTTTATTTTACTTTACAATACTGTATTGGTTTTGCCATATATTGGCATGAATCCGCCACGGGTATACATGAGTTCCCAATCCTGAACCCCCTCCCACCTCCCACCCCATATCATCTCTCTGGATCATCCCCGTGCACCAGCCCCAAGCATCCTGTATCCTGAATCGAACATAGACTGGCGATTCGTTTCTTACATGATAGTATACATGTTTCAGNAGGTTGGATTTTCAAAAATACTATATTAAAGAAAAGAAGAACAAGAAGAAAAGAAAAAAGAAAAAAAAAATCACGGGAATTATTAAGAACCAACACCAACAACCACACACACACAAAAAACAACAAAATATATATATATATATGTATATATGGTATTTGCTTTAAAAATAGGGTCTTTTTTTTTTGAAAAGTGATAGTAGGTTATAAAAATTAAAATTAAAAGAGTAATAGAGGACTTAAAAGTTTAAAAAAGAGAAGAAAAAAGAAGAAAACACAATCAAACAAAAACATCTACCAAAAAAAATAAGAAATAAAAAATTAAAAAAGAGAAAGAGAATGGTCATAAAAATAGTCGACATTTCTGGCACTTTCTCTGGTATTGTGGGCAGTGTGGGGTCACTTCCAAGGCGGTTCCCTCTGTTTAGCTTCTTCTGTTTGCTGGTCTCTTCAGTGTCTGATTTCCACCCTCACACAAGGGGGGGGCGGTGGAAGTCACCTTTTTTTTTTTTTTTTTTTTTAAGGCTCACTTGGTCAGTCGCGCTGTGGGGAGGGAGGGATGATGCTACCAAACAGCACTGGCGTGTATTCGCAGTGTCTCAGCCACGCTGGGCATGCCT
>SJYA01001288.1:771615-800298 GCA_006410615.1 Neotragus moschatus
TTTTTTTTTTTTTTCTTCTTTTTTTTTTTTTTTTTTTTTTTTTTTAAGGCTCACTTGGTCAGTCGCGCTGTGGGGAGGGAGGGATGATGCTACCAAACAGCACTGGCGTGTATTCGCAGTGTCTCAGCCACGCTGGGCATGCCTCTATACACGGCAGGCACACCGCTCAGGCTCTACGTTTCTCTGCCAGGAACCGTCTAAGGCCGGCCCTAGGCTTCATGCACCTCCCTGGTCTAAGCTGTTCAGGCTTCGCACCCAGGTATTCGTAGGTTCAGTTGCGCCTGCGCTCTGTGCCCTTCCCAGGACCAAGTAGTTCAGGTGTTCGGCGAGCGCAGTCGCCCAGCTTATCGCCTTTTCCTGCTGCTCAGTTTTCTGGGTGTACTGCTGGCACCCCCTTTTCAGGCAGAATTTGACTGTCCAGCACCCCAAGAAGTCTTAGTTAGCAGAGAAGCCTGCTTGCAGTTTGGTAGGTAAAGTCTCTCCAGGACTGCGATTGCCACTTTCCAGCCCTTTCATCTCTGGCTGCCTGTCACCAGCGGGGGATGGTCTGCAGCCAGCTATTTCTGTTCCGTCCTTGTCCTTTGTTCTGTGTGCGGTCCTGGGGGTGTCTTATGTTAGAGCTTTTCGCGTGGTAACTGTCCNTTTCTGGGTGTATCGCTGGCGTCCCTTCTCTGGTGGCTGATGACTGTCCAGAACCCCCAGAAGTCTTAGCAAAGAAGTCTGCTTGCATTTTGGTATGTAATGTCTCTCTTGGGCTGCGATTACCCCTTTCCAACCCTTACAGCTCTGGTTGCCTGTCACCGGAGGGGGATGGTCTGCAGCCAGCTAGTTCTGTTCCATCCTTTGTTCTGTGCGCAGTCCTGGCAGTGTCTTATGTTCAAGCTTTTCGTGTGGTAGGTATCCCACAGTCTGGTTTGCTAGCTCAAGTTAGTTCGCTCTGATTACGCACTGNTCTGGTTGCCTGTCACCGGAGGGGGATGGTCTGCAGCCAGCTAGTTCTGTTCCATCCTTTGTTCTGTGCGCAGTCCTGGCAGTGTCTTATGTTCAAGCTTTTCGTGTGGTAGGTATCCCACAGTCTGGTTTGCTAGCTCAAGTTAGTTCGCTCTGATTACTCACCGGGCGTTCCCGCCCGAATCTTACAAAGCACTGCGGCCCACGCCTCCCGCATCTCCCTGCCCAGCCCCCACTTGCTAGTGGTGGATGCAGGCGTCCGTGCTACTTCTCAGCTGAGGGAGTTACTGTTGGGCTCATAACCTGTTGGTTTTAATTATTTATTTATTTTTCCTTCCTGATATGTTGCCCTCTGTGGTTCCAAGGCTCGCCACAGACTCAGCAGCGCGACTGTTTCCTCTCTTAAGATTCCCTTCCCAGGAAGGAGCTCCCTCCCTACCTCCTTTGTCTCCTTTTTTGTCTTTTATATTTTTTCCTAAGTGTTTTTGAAGACAATGATCTGCTTTTCTGGGTGCCTGATTTCCTCTGCCAGCATTCACAAGTTGTTTTGTGGAATTTACTCAGCGTTGAAATGTTCTTTTGATGAATTTGTGAGGGAGAAAGTGGTCTGCCTGTCCTACTCCTCCACCATCTTAGGACTGCCCCCAATATGTACATAAATTAATGGACAAATCTCCAGGGCTTCTGGATGAGGTCTACTGAAATGAGGAAGGCAAATGATTGGGACAGGGTACCACAAGAAGTAGAATTTGGAATACTTTGATAGCTATCCTAATAGATAAGGTCTTGTTAATTTAGATAATTTTAATGAGAGAGCTGGG
This sequence comes from Neotragus moschatus, assembly GCA_006410615.1. Lineage (NCBI taxonomy): Eukaryota > Metazoa > Chordata > Mammalia > Artiodactyla > Bovidae > Neotragus > Neotragus moschatus. The sequence continues at coordinate 773,388 of SJYA01001288.1, forward strand.
AAATAGGGACACATAGCATTAAGGTTTTTATAATATATTGTGTAGAGTTCTTTTTAAGTGTGCACAGATATCACTGAAAATCCATGCATGTGTGCTTGCCGGTATTACTTTATTTAGTGCTTTACAAGAGCCCCTCAAGGACAGGGTTATAGTAAGTATCACTATCTTTCCTTTATGATGAGCTTAATTTGTTCAAAATTATATCATAATTTATTTTCAACTGTGAAACCAAACTTAGTTTTTGAGTAGACACTCCCTAGAAATCTGTGACATTAATAAAACTAACAAACAGGTGTTCAGCTTCCAATGATACACACACTACAGACTCAATTATGGGCCATCCATTTTAATGAAGGCAAGAAGTGATTTAACAAATACAGAGCAGAGAGAATATTAAGTTTTGTCTTCTGTTAATATTAGCAATGGATAAAGTGGGCTCCAACACCTTCAAGATAGCTTGAGACCATCATCTCTGTGTCATGGCAGAGGGATATTCAGCCAGGATATTGTTCTCTGTCACTCAGAAAAATACCCATAATGTATAATGATATTCACTGAGTCAGATATAGGACGTTTGGGTGGTTAGAACTCTTTTAGCATGATTCTTTCAGATGCCTTAGCTTCAAGATGAAGCTAGCACCTTTGGACACTTTCAGCAATGAAGAATTTGTTTGGATGTTAATTTTCATACCGAATGAAATTCAGCTGAATGAATTTCATTCTGAATTCACCCTACCTACTTGTAACTGCAGCATAGCACACACACTTCAGTTACCAGTTCAGTTCATTCCACAGAATTTTCATAAAACATAGTGTTCTATATACCTGGGATGTATCTCACTTATTTTTAAGAATTTCCAGATAATTCTTCATACATAGTGTTACAATTCCAATCTTGCCAAGTCCTGCACCAGTTACGTAGAACACAGCACATTTATTTCTCTGGGTTGTTCAGATCCCAGTGAAACAAGAATGGAATGGGATCAAAGAGATCAGAATTCTTGTCCCAGATTTACCATAAAATAATTGTGTTCTAATTCTTGTCCCAGATTTACTATAAAATAATTGTGTTCTCGGGAAAATTATAGCTGTTCTAGACCCCTTTCCTTTTCTTTATTTCAACAGAGTTGCATTAGATGACACCAAATAACATCCCACTCTTTGCAGGAATAGCTTCGATGTTATTGGTATTCTGAAACAAATGATACAAATGACACATGAAGCTGTGCACCATCTCTGTAACTATGTTTTGAGAGTTGCCTCTGTTTTAAAAATGGAAAGATGGCTGAGCACAGAAGTAGGTGTTTTGACCAGAGGCTCCAAAGTAAATGCAACTAAACCACAAGTTTCCTTCTTTCCTGAAACTCATTTAACTGAAACAGGCTGCTGGATATTAAGCTGTAAAGCATATTATCAGTGTATTTTAAAAGAGACTATTCTTCTAGGATTTCTAATTAGTAGCAGGAAGTTTGGAGAGGGTAATGGCACTCCACTCCAGTATTCTTGCCTGGAAAATCACATGGATGGAGGAGCTTGGTGGGCTGCAGTCCATGGGGTCGCTAAAAGTCAGAGAAAGTGACTTCACTTTCACTTTTCACTTTCATACATTGGAGAAGGAAATGGTAACACACTCCAGTGTTACACCTGGAGAATCCCAGGGACAGGGGAGCCTGCTGGGCTGCTGTCTATGTGGTCACAGAGTTGGACATGACTGAAGCGACTTAGCAGCAGCAGCAGCAGAAAGGTTTGAAATTCTTAAAAGATCATCTGCTCTCGTGAGATTTACAGCTCTATTTTCTAGTCAACCAAGTTGAATTAGGGCATCTGAACTTTTGGATGCATCTCAGAACTAAAATTCTGAACCTCTTGAGTTTTTCTTCATGCTGTCAGAAATTCATGCTAGATAATCCTTTTAATAGAGAGTATGTACACACTTGTATATTTTCATATAAGAAAGCAATGTGGTGAGTGAGGATGGAAGTGAAGCCCTCAGTCTCAAAGGGGTGTTGAGCTCCTGGTGAAATATAGTCATTATTTCTTCAAAATAGAAAAGCAGTTATTTGAAGTTATTAACACCAAATAACTATTGATACATTTATCTGTGATACATGTATTTACTGTACCAACTAAGTGTGTTATCTTTGGGAAATACACAGCTGTTTGAGACACAGATTGTTTATTTTTGTTTGTTTTCCCACAAAGACTGTGACCTTCTGATCAGGAATGTCTATATTTTACTAACATCTGGAACCACCAGCTAACACGGTGCCTAAAATGTAGCCAATGAATATGAAATCATTGAACACATTTTTTAAGTACAGGCCAGGGCATGGGCAAATATACATTTTTTTGTTTTCAGTCATAACGTGATTGAAACATATAAATGATACAGACAACAGTTCAGTTCAGTCGCTCAGGCGTGTCTGACTCTTTGCAACCACATGAATCGCAGCACGCCAGGCCTCCCTGTCCATCACCATCTCCTGGAGTTCACTCAGACTCACATTCATCGAGTCCGTGATGCCATCCAGCCATCTCATCCTCAGTCGTCCGCTTCTCCTCCTGCCCCTAATCTTTCTCAGCATCAGAGTCTTTTCCAATGAGTCAACTCTTCGCATGAGGTGGCCATAGTACTGGAGTTTCAGCTTCAGCATCATTCCTTCCAAAGAAATCCCAGGGCCGATCTCCTTCAGAATGGACTGGTTGGATCTCCTTGCAGTCCAAGGGACTCTCAAGAGTCTTCTCCAACACCACAGTTCAAAAGCATCAATTCTTTGGCGCTCAACCTTCTTCACAGTCCAACTCTCACATCCATACATGACCACTGGGAAAAGCACAGCCTTGAGTAGAAGGACCTTAGTCGGCAAAGTAATGTCTCTGCTTTTGAATATGCTATCTAGATTGGTCATAACTTTTCTTCCAAGGAGTAAGCATCTTTTAATTTCATGGCTGCAATCACCATCTGCAGTGATTTTGGAGCCCAGAAATATAAAGTCTGACACTGTTTCCACTGTTTCCCCATCTATTTCCCATGAAGTGGTGGGACCGGGTGCCATGATCTTCATTTTCTGAATGTTGAGTTTTAGGCCAACTTTTTCACTCTCCTCTTTCATTTTCATCAAGAGACTTTTTAGTTCCTCTTCACTTTCTGCGATAAGGGTGGTGCCATCTGCATATCTGAGATTATTAATATTTCTCCCGGCAATTTTGATTCCAGCTTGTGTTTTTTCCAGTCAAGCGTCTGCTACAGTAATTCAAAGAAGGCATAGAACAGATAACCTGTAAAGATCTATTGTATAGCACAGGGAGCTATACTCAATATTTTGTAATAACTTATTAATGGGAAAGAATCTGATAAAGGATGTATATATAAATTAATCACTGAACTGTACACCTAAAACTAACATGGCATTGTAAATCAGCTATACTTCAATTTAAAAAATAGACAACAACAAAAGGCACTAAGAAGTCATAGACATGATATTTCCATAGAGAAGCCAAATGAAGAAGAGAGAGAGAGCTTTTGAATTAACCAGAAGAGTCACAGAGAACCTATGCTTGGACCTGAACTTGAATTTACATTGAGATTGCATTGCAGGTACAGATATAGGTAATCACATACACTCACTATACTGAAACTAGCTTGAATTATGCTTTTTCCTTCTCTAAGAATTCTCTCTGCCCTATTGGGCACCAGGAAAACCCACTTCATTTGTCAAAACTCCGTTTACATATTACCTCTTTTATGCTGTCTTCTGTTTAGTGTTGTGATCACATTTTCCTTTTTGCTCCCATTACACTTTTGCATACCTGACTGTTGCACTTGCTACACTGTATTGTAGTTGGATTTTTTACATATATCAGGCTTCTTCTGGGCAACATTCCTTGGGGCCAGGGACTACCTTTTCTTCATCCAATGATGCAGCCTTAGCATGTTACTTGGTATGCAGTAGTTAACATAAAAATGAGATCTGAATAAATTTAAAAAGATAGGTACATATGACTTATTATCACTTTCCAGATATTACAGGAAAAACATTACTGTTGGTGCTGAATGTTCACTTCTACTGTAGTGAAAGGTGGTGGTACTTGTTACAGCAGGTACTGGAAACAGTACACCTAAAACTAACATGGCACTGTAAATCAGCTATACTTCAATTTAAAAAATAGACAACAACAAAAGGCACCAAGAAGTCATAGACATGATATTTCCATAGAGAAGCCAAATGAAGAAGAGAGAGAGAGCTTTTGAATTAACCAGAAGAGTCACAGAGAACCTATGCTTGGACCTGAACTTGAATTTACATTGAGATTGCATTGCAGGTACAGATATAGGTAATCACATACACTCACTATACTGAAACTAGCTTGAATTATGCTTTTTCCTTCTCTAAGAATTCTCTCTGCCCTATTGGGCACCAGGAAAACCCACTTCATTTGTCAAAACTCCGTTTACATATTACCTCTTTTATGCTGTCTTCTGTTTAGTGTTGTGATCACATTTTCCTTTTTGCTCCCATTACACTTTTGCATACCTGACTGTTGCACTTGCTACACTGTATTGTAGTTGGATTTTTTACATATATCAGGCTTCTTCTGGGCAACATTCCTTGGGGCCAGGGACTACCTTTTCTTCATCCAATGATGCAGCCTTAGCATGTTACTTGGTATGCAGTAGTTAACATAAAAATGAGATCTGAATAAATTTAAAAAGATAGGTACATATGACTTATTATCACTTTCCAGATATTACAGGAAAAACATTACTGTTGGTGCTGAATGTTCACTTCTACTGTAGTGAAAGGTGGTGGTACTTGTTACAGCAGGTACTGGAAACAGTACACCTAAAACTAACATGGCACTGTAAATCAGCTATACTTCAATTTAAAAAATAGACAACAACAAAAGGCACCAAGAAGTCATAGACATGATATTTCCATAGAGAAGCCAAATGAAGAAGAGAGAGAGAGCTTTTGAATTAACCAGAAGAGTCACAGAGAACCTATGCTTGGACCTGAACTTGAATTTACATTAAGATTACATTGCAGGTACAGATATAGGTAATCACATACACTCACTATACCGAGACTAGCTTGAATTATGCTTTTTCCTCCTCTAAGAATTCTCTCTGCCCTATTGGGCACCTGGAAAACCCACTTCATTTGTCAAAACTCCGTTTACATATTATCTCTTTTATGCTCTCTTCTGTTTAGTGTGATCACACTTGCATAGACCAAAGAAGCCTATCTTTTAGAGAATGGTTCTTTCTCCAACCTAACTGACAAATTCTATGTCAGCTTGGGTCCACATGTAAGGGGATTAACTTGAGCCTATGGTAACCATATGTGTCAATGCTGACAAGTTCTGTAAAACATACTCTCCTTACAACTAAGTCTTTGTCTCAATCAAGCCTGCTTGGGAAAAAACTACTTGAAGAGTAATTTTTACATTGTTTTACCTACCATTTTATGTATTTCTTGTATTTCTATCTGATATCTCTTCTTTATTTCCATCTATATATTTATTGGTAATCCAAGTAAAGCAGGAATGAAGGTAGGGCTAGGCTGTACTTGCCTGGAATAGTGAAGACATTGTGTGACATTTTGGTGAGAAAATCATGCGGCATAAGAGGTCTACATCTTCCCTTTGAGGCATACAGAGGGCTCTGCCTCTAAAGAGTTTTATTAGCAACTAATCAAGATGTTTCTGCACAAGGCTCCTGATTAGCTATTAGTAATACTAAGAGTGAATCAGAACTAAAGTAGTTTCTGATTTGTTTTACATTGTAAATGTAGGCTATTATTTTTTAATGCTGGGAGTGGTGGTGGTGGGGAGTGAGGGAATGGTCTTTTCCCATCTTGATGTTTCAGTCCTGTCAAGAGAGATTTTAAGGTAATTTCAGCCTGCTTCTTTACTTACTCCACCCCAGGGTGATCAAGTGACTCATATAGGAAGGTTGAAAAGAATTAAGTGGGCATGTTTGTGTTAACTAATTCTGTTTCCTCCCTTCAGAGTGAGAGTTGGTGTCTTCTGTTTCTGTCATCCTGTGTATTACTAGTTCAGTTATGGACTAGTAACTTCTAGGGTTCAGTTATGGGATCATTTCATTCAATTAAGCCAGGGGTAGGTCAGTACCAGAAATATTTTGACCTCCATCTTCACTCTTTTATCTTGTTTCTTAATTAACTCTATACCTAGGTGTAATTAAGGTGTTGTACGTGTTGTACTTGTACAAATGCATCATTTGGTGTGTTACCTGGAAACACTGAATAAAAAGAAAGGAGCAGAATTTTTGGAGAGGAAAATGTCCATGTGGAAATGTTTCGGTGCTTCCATGCAAGGTAATCTTGTGCCTTGGTCTTTAATGTGTGGTGGGATGTTGGGACCTATGACTATTTGAAAATATTTCGACTTATGCAGTTAAAAGCAGTTAACTGGTGAAGTCTAGAAAAGGTTTAATGTATGCTGTATTAGTTTCCAGTACCTGCTGTAACAAATCAACATAAACTTGGCTTAGCATAATAAAAATGTACTATCTCACAGTTCTAGAAGTCAAAAGTCTGATATCAAGGTGTCAGTAGGGCTGTGTTCTAGGGGAGAGTCCACTCCTTGTCTCTTTGAGCTTCTAGTGCTTAGTAGCTTCCTTAGCTTGAGGCCACATCACTTAGTCTCTGTTTTCACTCCCTTTGTGTTTCTGTATCTTCTCTTCATCTGATCCAAATTGCCCTCTGCCCTTCTTGTTTAATAAGGGCAATTGTCATCATATTAAGAACCCATCTGATTAATACAGGATGGGAATCCCATCTTGAGATCCTTAATGAAACTTGCAAAGACCTTTTTTCCAAGTGAGGTAACAGTTAAGAATTAGAATATGAATGTATCCTTTTGGGGGTCATCATTCAACCCACTACACCAACAATAAGACTCTGCAGTTGGCTGCAGTTTATTGCATGGGAGAATGGCTGTTTCTGTCAAGTTGCTTAATTAAGGTCTGGCATAAAGAAAAGGGGCCCTAGAGAATTGCAGGTGGCTGAGCGAATACCTGGAACAGAATAAATAAGGGACCTGGAGGATCTTTAGTGTAAAGAGAACTTTACCTGGCTCTTAACTTTGGGGTGGGCAGGAGTTTTCAGGGCAGGAAATGCTCAGGCAGCTGCTCACCTTGGCTTACTCTTCAAGTAGTTTTTTTCCCAAGCAGGCTTGACTGAGACAAAGACTTAGTTGTTAGGAGAGTATGTTTTACAGAACTTGTCAGCATTGACACATATGGTTACCATAGGCTCAAGTTAATTCCCTTACATGTGGACCCAAGCTGACATAGAATTTGTCAGTTATGTTGGAGAAAGAACCATTCTCTAAAAGACAGCCTTCTTTGGTCTATGCAGTTCCATAGCCAGAGGCAGTGAAAATGGCTATGGCACCATAGGACCATAGAATCTACACATCATAACTGGAGGTATAATGTTACTGGATAAAACCCATAATCAGGTTAGTACTGCAGTGTGAACAGATCATCGAAGAGAAAGGATAATTCAAGAGTCTATGTGTGATAGGTGCTCAGGGCTGTGCATTGCACATGGCAAACTCATAACGACCGTTCAACCTAAGGCCAGAAAAGTCCTCCTGGTTCTAAGTTTGCAGGTCAGGACTTTCAGATAAATGGCAGAGACTAATGGGCATCCTGCTGCTGCTGCTAAGTCACTTCAGTTGTGTCCAACTCTGCGTGACCCCATAGACGGCAGCCCACCAGTCTCCCCTGTCCGTGGGATTCTCCAGGCGAGAACACTGGAGTGGGTTGCCATTTCCTTCTCCAGTGCATGAAAGTGAAAAGTGAAAGGGAAGTCGCTCNGTTTTTCATGTCAACATTTCAAAAGTACCTTTGGAAATTTTGCACTCAAGTTTGAGTGAAAATTCCATCAACTTACCAAATGCATTTCAGGTATACCTAAGTATGTCCAGTAAAATGGTGAGGCTCTATTACTGGGAAACTATTTAAATGAGCAAGTGAAAAGAAATCAGCAAAAGGATATATTATAACCAAAAGGCAGATATCATGGGTCAATCAAGCAATCCCAGAAACATATCCACACATATAGGACAATTAACTTACAGAAGAGGCCCAAAGCCTGTTTAGAAGAGAAAGGATAATCTTGACAAATAGCACTGGAATGTAGTACATGGGTAATATCCATAGATATCCATATGTAAGACTGTGGGTTTTGATCCCTACCTCACACCATATAAAGAATTAACTAAAAACAGATCAAAACATAAAGTTTAACAAAAGTTTAACATCTGTTAAACTTGGACAAAATCAGTTTGACCTTGGTTAAACAAAGATTTCCTAGAGATGACACCAAAAATAAGATGCATAAAAGAAAAAACTGATATATTAAGTTTCATCTTTGAAGAAAAGCTACAGATTGGAAGAAAACATTTTCAGATTATAAATTTGAAAAAAAAAACTTGTATCTGTAACACAATTAGAACTCAAAACTCAGTAATTAGAAAATTTAAAAAAAAATGAGCAAAATATTTAAAAAGAGATCCTGCCAAGAAGATGTATGGATGTCAAATAAGTACATGAAGTTGCTCAATGCAATCAATTATTAGCTAAAAGGAAAAAAAAAAAAAAAACCCAAAAAACCACAGGAGATACCACTGCACACCTGTTGAACTGGAGTCCAACCACACTAAGTGTTGGTGAGGCAGCATAAAAATTGGAAGTGCTATACACTGCTTGTTGTTGCTGTTGTTGTTCAGTCACTAAGTCATGTTCAACTCTTTGTAAACCCATGGACTATAGGATGACAGGCTACTCTGTCCTTCACTGTCTCCCGAAGTTTGCTCAAATTCATATCCGTTGAGTCAGTGATGCTATCTAACCATCTCATTCTCTGCTCCTTCTGCTTTTTCCCTTAGTCTTTCCCAGCATCAGAGTCTTTTCCAGTGAGTTAGCTCTTTGCATAAGGTGATCAGAGTATTGGAGCTTCAGCTTCAGCATCAATCTGTCCAATGAATATTCAGAATTGATTTCCTTTAGGGTTAACTTGTTTGATCTCCTTGCTGACCAGGGGACTCTCAAGAGTCTTCTCTGGCACCACAATATGAAATCAATCAATTCTTTAGTGCTCAATCTTCTTTATGGTCCAACTCTCGCATTCATACATGACTACTGGGAAAAACATAGGTTTGACTGCATGGACCTTTGTCAGCAAAATGATGTCTCTGCTTTTTAATATGCTGTCTAGATTTGTCATAGCTTTCCTTCCAAAGAATGAGCATCTTCTAATTTCATGGTTGCAGTCACCATCCACAGGTATTTTAGAGCCCAGAAAAATAAAATCTGTCACTCTTTCTATTTTTTCCCCTTCTATTAGCTGTGAAATGATGGGACCGGATACCATGATCTTAGTGTTTTGTTTTTGTTTTTTTTTTTTAATGTTAAATTTCAAGTCAGCTTTTCCACACTCTTCTTTCACCCTCATCAAGAAGCTTTTTAGTTCTTCTTCACTCTCTGACTTTAGAGTGATATCATCTGCATATCCAAGATGGTTGATATTTCTCTTGGCAGTCTTGATTCCAGCTTGCAATTCATCCAGCCTGGCAGGAAGGTGGTACAGTTACTTCAGATATCAGTTTGGGTATTTCTTTGAAAGTTAAAGATGGTAAGAGCTTACCATGTAATCCAGCCTTTTTATAACTAGATATTTATTCAAGAAAATAAAAGCATTTGTTCATACAAAGACTTGTACATGTATCTTCATTGCATCTTTATTTTTAAGACAATTGTAACAACATCAAGTGTCCTTCAACAGGTTAATGAATAAACATACTGTTGTATACTCATACAATGAAACATCACTCAGCAAAACATTATTATATTCACATTATTATATCCACAAACATATGGATTACTTTCAAAATAATTACACTGAGTATAAGATGTCAGGCAGAAGAGTGGACACTGTGTGAATCCATTTATATAAATTTTTAGAAAATGGAAACACCTCTCTAATGATAGAAAGCTTATCAGTGGTCATCTGGGGATGTGGAGGGATGGAATGTGGAAAGAAAATAGAGACATTGTGAATGAGGTATGGAGACAAACTTGTGCAAGTGATGGATATGTTCCTTTTTTTGACTGTGTTGGCAGTTTCATGAATATATATATATATATATATATATTTCAGAACTTAGTCTAATTATGTTCTTTAAGTATGTGCAGTTTATCGTGTTAATTTTATTTTAATAGAACCCTTAATAGAAAGCAAGAACAGAAGTTTGTCTTAACAAAAATATACAAAAGAACAGAAAAGTTAAGTCCATTATGATCTTTGTCAGTTGAATATTTCTATAGTTTATCTCCCTCAAAACATACATCCCAGTTCTTGAAAGAGATGAGACTCTTAATAAAAGGTAATAAAACCATATTCATTGAATTTCAGCAATAGTTTTTGATATCTCTCTAGCAACATATTAGAGAAAAGGAGAAAATAAAATTTACCCCACATGTATCCAGAACATCTGTGGCTTCACTGAGGATGCTTGAGGATCATAGCCTCACTATTACCCATCAGAGGCTGTAGTACATGTCTCTGGTTGCCATGACACCCAATGGCAACAGTGGTATCTGGTGATAAATTTTTTGCATATGGCTGCTGTGACTCTGGTGAGATGCCTTCTCAATGTTTTGTGCACAGAAGTACTATGAAAGGGTAGTGAGAACAGAAGTGGAATAAAATTGGATGTTCTCTGTATAAGTTGAGAGATCTTGGTATCACTATGAAGAACATAGCTTATGTATAGAAATCATATTCTTTTCCAAAGATAAATGTAGTTCTAATGATAGCATCTCTAAGTGAACCCTAAATCGTTTTACCAAATTTCTTGGGCTTGGGAAACCTCTCTGGATTGATTAAAGAATCACTAACCACTAGCAGAAGGCCATCATGTGTATAAGATGATCTCACATCCCAAGGGAGATTCTCTTAATTTATTATGTTTAATTGATATTTCCTGTGATTCCAAACAGAGAGATACATAAAAGTGCCCTCATTCTCAAATAATTAGGAGATTAGGAAACTGTACTGGTAATCCTAAACCTCGTATTTGAAATTCTTCCAGATTTAAGCCTTTTGAAGTGCTGTGTTTTCTCAACTGCTTTTTTTTTTTTTTTTTAATTTTACTATTTAATGTTCTTTGAATCACACAACTCTCCTACAGGGAATGAATATGCCAGAACAGATAAGGACATGTATTTTCAAAAGGCTTTCTATTTCAAGTTTAATAGTATCCCAACATTTATATAACAGAGTCCCAAGCTTTTGAAAGGGTTTGACAAGCATGTTTTTCAGCAGTTCTGGGATTTATGTTAGGTGGCTTTTAGTGTAGTACAGATAAAGCAAGGAAATTTTACTGAGTTCCTAAATAACCAGTGATGCAAGTTCTTATTAATATTCTTAGTGTTGGTAAATACTCTTTCTTGCTGTTCTGCCTTAGAATTCTTCATTTGTTTTCTTCTTCAGGGACTTCTTGGCTATTTTAAAGATGTATCAAGCTTGTTTTTCATTATTCAAATTTGTATTGTCTCTTGCCCCTTTTTTTGACTCCTCTATATGGCTTGATTTACTTTGCCATATTTAAGGTTTATTCATTTGGTAACATCAGGCTGCATCTTGAGGGCATGTAGATAAAAACAAAGATAATTGTGCAGTAAGCTTGAACTGTTTGCACACATGTGCACAATCATTTTATATATATTTTTATTTTTTTCAAAGATTTGCTAACATGGTTGAACTTTTACTGTAGAATCCCCTGGCTACCTAAATCATTCAGCTGATAATCCTGATTCTCAGAGATGGAAAGAAGGGGCTGACTTCCCTCCCTGTCTGCCACCACCCCTACCCCCTGCCCCGCCCACACCACCAGGACTCAACTTTACTGCATAAAGCCAGTGTTGAGCAAGCACCTAGAAATTTACAGTCTACCAGTAGGGAGAGTTATGATCCGAAAAAGCCCCCCTTCCTCATGATTGACATCAAGTATCCTGACCCTCCACATTTTATTATTCCTCATTCATGTGCTTATTATTAAGTGATTTTCCTGTGTATGGACCCCAAATCCTCTAGAACTCTTCTTCCATAAAATCATCATATATTTGTAGTGCTCCTGTCTCAGAAAGTAATATTTTAGATGAGAACAGCTAAAGAAATAGTTCACATAAACTCTGAAGCTAAGGCTATAAAACACAGGTAAGCAGGACACTTTTTTAGGGATTATATTTTTAAACAGTTTCAAGTCATATCTGGCCTTTACTTCCCCAAATATGAATTATTTTTCAGGCAAATGTAAAATTCTATGACTTTTTACAGATTCGATTTTGTGATTATCTACACTTCACTTCCTGAACTGACACATTTTACTGAACCCCAGAGCTCTTTGGTTTCTGATAAGCTTTAGGTAACAATAGCTGCTGCTGCTGCTGCTGCTGCTAAGTCACATCAGTCGTGTCTGACTCTGTGTGACCCCATAGACAGCAGCTCACCAGGCTCTGCTGTCCCTGGGATTCTCCAGGCAAGAACACTCGAGTGGGTTGCCATTTCCTTCTCCAATGCATGAAAGTGAAAAGTGAAAGTGAAGTTGCTCAGTCGTATCTGACTCTTCCCAACCCCATGGACTGAAGCCTGGTAGGCTCCTCCATCCATGGGATTTTCCAGGCAAGAGTACTGGAGTGGGTTGCCATTGCTACTTTGTAACAATAGCTACTTTCAAATTCTTCTTAACAGGAGAGTTCTGGGGATGTTTTGTTCTTGGTTTCTTTTTTGATTATTAGTGTTGTTACTTTAAGTAACATTTTATATATCTTACATTTTGTTGAGGAACCAGTTTCCACTTGAATTTTTATTTATTGATACTGATAAATAACTGTTGGGCTTCCTTGATAGTTCAGCAGATAAAGAATCAGCCTGCAGTACGGGAGACATAGGAGACATGGGTTTGATCCCTGGGGTCAGGAAGAACTCCTAGAGAAGGCAATAACAACCCACTCCAGTATTCTTGCCTGGAAATTGCATGGACAGAGGAGCCTAGTGGGCTATAGTCCCTGGGATCACAAAGAGTTGGACACAACTAAGCACAACAGTAACAAAAAGTACCTATAAAGCCTGATTAGATAAAAAAAGGGAAAATTGTATTTAAATTCAAGGAGCAAAGAGAATCCGAAGAAAAAAAGCATATAAAGTGTTCAAACCTGCTAGAAGAAATATATATTTTTATTGTGAATTTATATCAAACAGTGGTTCTGTATGAGACAAAGTCATTGGATATACTTACTATGATTTCAACACTTGAAGAATCCACTCAGCTTCTTTTAATCAGAGGAAGAGAAGGTACACACCAGGCACAAACCTTTGTGAGTCTCTGTCTATGAAAATCGTTACATTTCCCAAACCCCATTTATACTCCAAATTTTCATAACGCAGTTTGTTAGAAGTAAATTGTTTCTGGCAATTCTGTGCCTGAAATTTCTGAGCAGCTTGACACTCCAGTTTATCGCTGGAGGACCTTATTAGTCATTCTATTATTTTTAAAAATGCAGAACTATGGAGTATACGCTTACTCGTGACTTGCTTGAGACTCAAGTAATAATATTTGCCATGTGAGAAGCTGGTATCTGCAAACAGCTTCCCCACTTCCACTCCCCCTACCCAAACCTACCACCTCCTGGCTGGCCCAGGGTTGCACTGGCACTCTTGTGCAGGAGTGCTTTTGTTACCGAATCCCAGACACCCCTTTCAATGATTAAAGAATGCCCTGTTATATTTATTAGAGAGGTGGCTGATATTGCTGCCGATGGTTGAATTTCAGTTTCCTGTGGCTGATTTTCATGCATGAGGAACACCCAGCTCCTGGGCAGGTATCAGGGCTCCATCAGTCTCCCCAGGCTGCCTCAACCTCAGGATATGTAAGAGTAGCGGATAAATTGGAAGATCAATGACTTGTCCCTGCTGCCGCATCAGCTGCTATTGAGAAATTAATATGAGGATCACTATAAATAAAAGATAAAAGATGATATGGCTAACAGTGTAAAATATTAAGGCTGGACACAATGTGCCAGAGGAATCTAAACCACAAGAGGAAGAAATTAACCCTGTACAGGCCTTCCACCACCTTGCTGCAAATCCAGTCTGAGAACAAGAGGTGGTGCTGGAATGTGAGAAAGATCTCTTCCTAGAGAAAGAGTTAACAAAACAGTGTTCCTTCTCTTCTCTGCATTGTAGAGTTTTAAGGCCAAAAGAGATTGCAGAAATTATTTAACCCTACACATCTCATTTTACATGAGGAGACTGAGGATGAGAGTGCTAAGTGGTTTGCTCAAATATTTGCAGCTAGTCAGCAACGGAGCTGCTAATGGACCCCAGTTCCTGTACTCAGTCTTTTTTATCAAGCTATCTGCTATCACAAAGTCTCTTCGTAAAAGTCTCTTCTCCCATTTTTGTGCTCTCTAGGGCTTCCCTTAGAAAAGCGCTAATTTGTAATCATACCAGAAGCAGTAAAAGACAAGTGTGTTTCTTAACATACACTCAAGACCAGAGATCTATGTGCAGCATGACAATAACATTTGACAGATATCATTTGCAGAGTATCTCTGATTCTGGAGCTTCACAGAGGGCATTATCCNTGTTGAGATTTTTCCAGTTTTTCTCTAAGTCTGTTCCATATAGGCTCCTTTTTTTTTTTTTTTTCATGTTTCGACCTTCTCTATAACCCTGAAAGAATATAGATGGGCTGGGTGACTCACAGCACTTTTGGAGTTGTGAGCTGAATTATTTAGCATAGGCAATGGGAGAAAGTGGAGGAGTAAGCAGGGAGAAATAATTTTAAATTATATCTTTAGCTGGAGGAAAATTGGCCTACCTACACGAGTAAATATGGCATATGCAGTGATTCAAATACTCAAAGATGTCTGTTTTAGCAATAAAGACCAGATCTGGACACAGTCCCTGGCAGAGTCAGACGTACACCTGCGCATTCACTATATCAAAAGAACCACAGAAGTGTGTTGAAAACTGCTTAAGTGAGAGACATAAACACAACTACAGATGAACGGACAGGAATTCAAGGTTTTAAATGCTGGACTGCTGGCAAAGCAGTCAGCAGGGTAAGCTCAAGCCAGTTTTCAGTTGTGAGACACTAGGTTCACATTGCAGGCATGCTGGAAGGTTTGTTCTTCCTGCCCAATGTTTTCGGGAGGATATTAAACACCCCTGTTAAATGCCTGCAAGTGATTGCCAAGTGAACCTTTTGAAAATGACGGCTATGATCTTTAATAGGGTTGNCCAGTTTTCAGTTGTGAGACACTAGGTTCACATTGCAGGCATGCTGGAAGGTTTGTTCTTCCTGCCCAATGTTTTCGGGAGGATATTAAACACCCCTGTTAAATGCCTGCAAGTGATTGCCAAGTGAACCTTTTGAAAATGACGGCTATGATCTTTAATAGGGTTGTGGCTTTGTCAGGAATCTCACTCAATTTCCAATGTGATTTTCAGTTCAACTTTTTTTTGGATGATATACACTAATAACTCATTTCAAGAATATATGTAGACATGAAGTGAGGGACCAGCTGGTGTCAATTTGTGTGGTTATCTCCTGACCTAACCTTTTAGCTTCTTTTTGTTCCTTGATTATAGCTAAACTTCATCTTGCTTCAGGGCCGTTATATTTTGCTGTTCCCATTGTTTGGAAATACCATTTCCAGAAAAATTCTCTGTAAATGATTCCTTTCTATGGAACTCACTTAAAGATATTTGGTCCTTGATTGTCCTGCTAGCCTAACTTTATCAGATTACTTTATTTATTTCACATAATAAAAATAAATATTATCTCTGGTTTCTATTTGTATTTGGATAAGTTTCTTCCCAAAGAATAAAAGCCCCACAATGATAGAGGTTGTTACCTTTGTTATCCTTTATTCTCTGTCTTAGAATAGTGTTTGGCATGTAGTCATCATTCAAGGTCTGTTGGCTGTGAAAAGAATGTGTGAGTAGACGCATGGATTTGGAGTTATTTGAGGTCATTCTTAATGATGGCTAGGGTTGGTGATTAAATTGCATTTGTAGGTTTTAGAGTTGGAAGTGATCTTGTTGCCTCTTACAGCTGTGGCAAAACTCTTCCTTCTGTAGCATCCCTGACAGGTAATCAACAAGTCTGTGCTTGAATAACGGTATGCAAAAGACACTCACCAGGGCACTCTCCTAGCTGTCTTCAAACAGATCACTGCCTTCTCTGGGAGTTCGCTCCTTGTTGTTCACCTGTAATTAGAGGAGGGGTCGGGGGGGAGAAGAAAAAAGAAAAAAACTGATTTACTCAGAATCATCTTCTCTCAGTCTCCTTGTTCTAGTTCCTAGAGGATAGTCCAGACAATTTCTCTAAATTACATCCTTTGAGTTTGGATTCATGCTTGTAACAAAATTAGCACACTACTATGGCAAAATTCACCTTGATTGTCTGCCACTTATTACTACAACCCTTGTTAGTATTTAGAAATAATGTGTCTTCATGTTTTACATTATCATTGAGGGAGAATAGGAGTATAGAAATAAAAGTAATCTTGAGGTTATGTCAGAAGCAACCAGATAGATATTTTCACTTACCCTCTTAATGTAGTCAGTTCTGATGCTGTGAGGGATTGAGCAGTATAGTTACAGCATTATTGCCTTTGCTGGGGAAAAACATGTATTTATGGTGAAATATATGGTAACTTTGACAGCTTTACCTGATGGGGAATTTGTCAACTACATCTTAGAGCTATGAGCGTTTCTCAAAAAGTTGTGATACAAAACACCTGTCTCTTTTCTTTTTTTTTGTATGTTCACCTTTACAAAAAGCATACTTCATATCCTTGAAATAATGATGGCTTAGATGACATTCTTTTGGGTCCTAAAGGACCGACATTTGTGCATAATACTGTAGAGTTATACAGAGCCTGGATATTTAGCTCCAAACTGAAAGCTCCATGGAGTCATTCTTTTCATGTCTGTTCACCAATGTGTATGAGTAAGAGAAAAATCAAAGTCCTAGTTTGCCAATCAAGGTGATCCACACTCTTTCACTTTTTGCTGTGACAGACAGGTACAGAGGTGTAAAATATCTGAAAACAGCCTCATAGGGTTTGTGAGAAACTTAAGTGAGATGTAGAGAATATGTAACAAGAAGAAAAACAAAAGAGAACTACTGGCAAATTTTTTCAAGGACAGCTTATGGAGCAATAATAGTAGTAACAATAATAGATTGATTAGAAAAGACTGAAGAGCAGCACAGATTTCTAAGCTCTCTACATGTATTTAATTCCATGTCACAGCTCTATAAAATGGGTGAGGTTTTTAACCCACCCCGTTTTTCAAAGAAAAATATTCCTAAAAGTCCACCACTAATAAGAGGTGTAGCTGGGGAAAAGATTCAAGCAAATTGATTTCAGAGTCAGTGCTCTTAACCAGTAGGTTATATGCCATAGGCAATATTTGTACATTTTTAAATGAGTTCACAAATACTATTTTTTACCCCTAAAATACATAGGGAATACCCAGAGGAATTGGCATCATAATTATTTTGATTTCTTTGCCAATGATCAGTTAACTTTTGGCAGTTCAATATCCTTACCCAACTTCTTAAAAATTCAACCTCCAATCCAAAAAAAAAAAAAAAAAAAAGGCTAAAGGAAATAAATGTCTTGTATATCTAGTTCAAGAAAACAACTAAAAACTAAGACCCCTGAGGATGTAAATAAGAAGGCAAAACAAAGAAAGAGACAAGAACTCCAAACCCTGTGATTAAGCTTCATGTTTTGAGGTAAAGGGGCACTTAAATAGTGCTTCTTTAGTACCTTGTGCACAGAGGCATGGCTTTACAGAAGCCAAGAGGTCTCCCTTTCATCCCTGATGCACGATATGCTTCTGGCAGGGTCACTTCCTTCTTTGAGTCTCAAAGCTTTTCATCAATAAAATGAGGGAATTGGAACAAGATTAGTTCTCACAACCTAGCTCTTACATTCTGTGCACCAGTTAAGTGCCAAATGTCTTTAATTTGAAAAATTATACTTTTTCTTAATCATTTATCTTCTCCTGATTTTTTATGTAATTTCTTATACATAGTAGAAAAAAAAATATCAAACTCCAAGTAACTGATACATTAACTTTCCATTATCATTTCACTGCTAGTTTAGCCAAAAGCCTTCTATAGAATTCTGGCAGACCATGAAAACACACTGTAAGTGTCCCCAAGACTTTTCTGTATTTGGTTCTCCTGTGATTTCCATTGGCAGAACTATCTTGGACTGTCATCTGCAAATCCATCAAAAGGAAATTAAGTAATAGGAATTCATATCAATGGTATTGGAGAACTTATCTTACTGTGTGTACCTTCAGCCATATAGAGAATCAACAAGAAAGGTTAAACTTTAAAGGCAACATATTCCCATGAATAGAAGGGAGAAGATAATACAAATTATATACAATGCCAAATTATGTACATGCACATATATACAGATGGTCTTGAAGTATATTCCTAGATATTAATTGGGTTAAAGTTGGGGACAATAGTAGCCTTTTTATCTCATAGAGAACATTATTATTTAAGACACAGACACACATATCTGCCCTGCTGACCCCTCACATGTTCAGTTGATTCCAGTCATGCCCCCAATTCATTTCTCCATATGTTTATTCTAGAATTAGAGATTTTTGAACAGCTGTTCATCTCTTTAGAAATAGCTCTTCTGTGACTCTAAAGTACTTTTTGGCATTTGGTAGCACATGAAGGGGAAAGTCATGAGTTGTATGACAGAAGCATTAAAGGGTAAACATTAGATTAACTAAGATTTTGTGCATAGTTCTTAATCCCAAAATAAAAAGAGAAGGATAGCAGGGAAGGTCATTGAGTAAAGGACCTCTCAGATAAGTCAGTGTTAGGATAGTTCATTGACTACTAACTGTCCACTCATTTTAGGTTATAAAGTATTCTTGAGTGATGCCATCATTTTTTGAAAGGATCTATGTAACAATAGCTTTATCTTCTTGGAATTGGTTTATATGCCAGTAATATACATAAGTTCAGTTCAGTTGCTCACTCATGTCCAACTCATTGCAACCCAATGAATCCCAGCATGCCAAGCTGCCTCTCTGTCCATCACCAACTCCTGGAGTTCACTCAGACTCATATCTGCCGAGTCAGTGATGCCAGCCAGCCGTCTCATCCTCTGTCATCCCCTTCTCCTCCTGCCCCGAATCCTTCTCAGCATCAGAGTCTTTTCCAATGAGTCAACTCTTCGCATGAGGTGGCCAAAGTACTGGAGTTTCTGCTTCAACATCATTCCTTCCCAAGAAATCCCAGGGCCAATCTCCTTCAGAATGGACTGGTTGGATCTCCTTGCAGTCCAAGGGACTCTCAAGGGTCTTCTACAACACCACAATTCAAAAGCATCAGTTCTTCAGTGTTCAGNCATGAGGTGTCCAAAGTACTGGAGTTTCTGCTTCAACATCATTCCTTCCCAAGAAATCCCAGGGCCAATCTCCTTCAGAATGGACTGGTTGGATCTCCTTGCAGTCCAAGGGACTCTCAAGGGTCTTCTACAACACCACAATTCAAAAGCATCAGTTCTTCAGTGTTCAGCCTTTTTCACAGTCCAACTCTCACATCCATACGTGACTACAGGAAAAACCATAGCCTTGACTAGATGGACCTTAGTCAGCAAAGTAATATCTCTGATTTTGAATATGCTGTCTAGGTTGGCCATAGTTTTCTGCCAAGGAGTAAGTGTATTTTAATTTCATGGCTGCAGTCACCATCTGCAGTGATTTTGGCACCCCCCAAAATAAAGTCTGGCATTGTTTCCACTGTTTCCACATCTATTTCCCATGAAGTGATGGGACTGGATTCCATGATCTTCGTTTCCTGAATGTTGAGCTTTAAGCCAACTTTTTCACTCTCCACTTTCACTTTCATCAAGAGGCTCTTTAGCTCCTCTTCACTTTCTGCCATAAGGGTGGTGTCATCTGCATATCTGAGGTTATTGATATTTCTGCTAGCAGTCTTGATTCCAGCTTGNACTTCTTAGCTGGATTATACTTGTCACCCACTTCTCACTCTTCCTCTGAAACTAGTTAATATCATTATATTATATATATCTATTTTATATTATAAACTATATATATATAATCTAATTTTCTTTATCTACTGATGCCATCTTAATATGTGTATGTAGACCCAAATACTCTTATAGTCAGTGTTTTCTCAATGTTGTTTTTAACTCCACTATCTTTGAGACATATTATATGAGATGAGATTTCACGTTTCAACTTCACACGTAATTCAGGTTTCCTCTCTTCTTGTATTTCCTGTCCTACTGAATGTCACTATTATTATCCTATGCATCCTTCTGCCTCATAATTTTAATGTAGTTTCATGTCCTTTCAAATTATCCTTTTCAATCTCTCCTAAATCTCACTTCTTTTTTTAATCCGGTACCAGCTCTCCCCTAGATTTTTCCTTCATTTTGTTTTTATTGAATCATATAATTGTCATCTCATCTTACAGTCATTTTGATTTTGTGCTTTCTATCTTCCCCAGTGTCACTAAAATTTGAATCTAAATTTAATGGCAGACTCAGTAATTCAAAAAACAGCTTTTCTGGGCTTCTCTGGTGGACAATGGTTAAGAATCTGCCTTGCAATGCAGGGAACACTGGTTTTATCCCTGGTCCAGGAAGATCCCACATGCCACAGAGCAACTAAGACCAAGCACGACAACATCTGCATCTGTGCTTAGAGCCCACAAGCCACAACTACTGAGCCCATGTGCTGCAGCCACTAAAACCCGTGTGCCCTAGGGGCTGTGCTCCACAATAATAGAAGCCACCACAATGAGAAGCCCTGGGTGTATATGCAAAGGAAGTGAAGACAGGATATGGATGAGATATATGCAGTGTGCATATGAACACTGAAACTAGAGTAGCCCCCGCTTACTGCAACTAGAGAAAGCCTGTGCAAAGCAGTAAAGACCCAGCACAGCCAAAACATAAATTAATTAAAAAAGAGAACAACTTTTCCAAGTGAGTTATCTAAAATATCTAGATACATTTTAAGACAAATTCTTTGCAGTCTCAAGGAATTTAATACATAATGAAATAATATCTGATGGAAGAGGTAAATAAATTTGAATCAAGTGAAACACTTTCATTACAAATTAAAGACAATATTTAATATACCTTAGCATACACCTCGGAAGACAAAAGAAATTCATAATCAGACATGTCATAGTGAAACTGCAGAAAATACAATAAGAAAAGCAAAGCATTTGGAGAAAATCAGATTTTAAAAAATTAATGTATTTTAATTGGAGAATAATTACTTTACAATATTGTAATGGTTTGCCATACATCAACATGAATCAGCCACAGGTATATAGGTGTCCCCCACAATTCTGAACCCTCCTCCCACCTTCCTCCTCACCCTATCCTGGGTTGTCCCAGAGCAGCTACTCTGGATGCTCTGCTTCATGGATCGAACTTGCACTGGTCATCTGTTTTATATTTGGTAATGTACATGTTTTGGTGGTATTCTCTCAAATCATCCCACTCTCACTTTCTCTTGCTGAATTCAAAAGTCTGTTTTTTATATTTATATCTCCCTTGCTGGCCTGCATGTAGGATCATTGGTACCGTCTTTCTAAATTCCATATATATGTGTTATTATACAGTATTTGTCTTTCTCTTCCTGACTTACTTTACTCTTTATAATAGGCTCCAGGCTCATCCACCTCATTAGAACTGACTCAAATGCATTATTTTTAATAGCTGAGCAATATTTCCTTGTGTATATGTAGCACAACTTCCTTATCCATTCATCTGTCAATGGAAATCTAGTTTGCTTCCATGTTCCAGCTATTGTAAATAATGCTGCACTGAACACAGGTACATGTGTCTCTTTTAATTCTGGTTTCCTTGGAGTGTACACTCAGCAGTGGGATTACTGGGTGGTATGGCAGTTCTATTCTCAGTTTTTTAAGGAATCTCCACACTATTCTCCATAATGGCTGTACCAGCTTGCATTCCTACCAACAGTGTAAGAGCATTCCTTTTTCTCCACATCCTCTCCAGCATTTATTGTTTTTAGATTTTGATGATGACCATATTGACCAATGTGAGATGATAACTCACTGTGGTTTTGATTTACATTTATCTAATAATGAGTGATATTGAGCATGTTTTTATGTGTTTATTAGCCATGTGTATGTCGTCTTTGGAGAAATGTCTTTTTACGTCTTTTGCCCACTGTTTGATTGGATTGTTCATTTTTCTGGTATTGAGCTACATGAGCTGCCTGTATATTTTGGAAATTAATTCTTTGTCAGTTTTTTCACTTGCTATTACTTTCTCCCATTCTGTGGACTGTCTGAGAAAAGTGGATTTTATCTTCAAATGATAATTAGAGAGAATGATGACCTCAACAGCACTGATGGAAGCCAGAAGGCAGTAGGATGGAGTTTTAAACCTACTGAAAGAAAATAGCTGATAAAGTAGGATTCTATACAGAGTTTAAAATATCCTTAAAGAATTATGGTCAAAGAAAAACATAATTGAAAACAGCACAGTAACAGAATATGCTACATTGAAAGAACTACTAAGGCATATTTTTCAGGAGAAGGAAAATATCACCAGTGAATAGTCAGAGATGCAGGAAAAGATGGTGAGCAACAAGGGAATAAATATATGGAAAAATCTAAATAAATGCATAAAACAGTGGGGTTTAAAATACATGACGGCAGTTGCATTTAACCTGGAGTGTGCAGTCAACTGGACTGAAAGGACTCTCAGACCATCTTTGCGGTATTTGAGAGGAAGGCCAAAGATTCTATTGATTTTGTAGAATATATGTTGCACTTTCTAGAACAATCTCAAATATGAGTCAAGAATATATAACTGTCAAACTAACACAGGAAAAAAATTAAGAAACATTTGATTATACAACTTATCAAAATTTGTGGGCTACAGTGAAAGCCGTGCTTAGAGGGAAATTTACATTGAATGCATACATGACAAAAGAATAATTATATGAAAACAATAAGTTTCCATCTGAGGAAATGAAGAGAAAATTAAATCCAAATAAGCAAGAGAAAAGAAATAAGAACTAAAAAAACCAATAAAATTGAAAACAGGATGCATGGGGATGATCCAGAGAGATGATTTGGGGTGGGAGGGGGGAGGGGGGTTCAGGATTGAGAACACATGTATACCCATGGTAGATTAAAAAAAAAAAATTGAAAACAGGAAATCAATAGAAAAAAATCAGTAAAAGTATAACATGATTCTTTGGAAATACCAACAAAACTAATAACTCAGACTGTGAAAAGAGGGAAGATACAAATTACTAATATCAGAAATAAAATATGGGTTATGGATATAAGTTCTAGAGACATTGAGGATGAAAAAAAGAGTACTATGAAAAACTATTTGCTCTCATATTTGATAGCCTAGATAAAATGTATCAATTCCTTGGAAGACAATAAACTATTAAGCTTACATGAAAGGAAATAAATAATCTGAATAGGCCTATGTCTGTTAAAAAAATATTGAATCAATATTTAACAACCATCCAAAATAAAAAGCTCTAGTCCCAATGGGAATCACTGATGAAGTCTACCAAACATTTAAGGAAGAAACTGTATCAATATCTATAATCTCTTTCAGAGGATAGAAACAGAAGGAATACTTCCTAATTTAGTTCATGAGGTTAGTGTTACCCTAATATCAAAACTAGTTAAGGACATTACAAGAAAGAAAACTGAAAACCTATATCTCTTCTGAAAAGAAAAATCAACAAATTAAATCTAATAATGTAAAAAGGAGTTATATACCACAACAATGTAGGATTTACTTCAGGTAAGCAAAGTGTATTCAACATTCAGAATCAATTCATGTAATATACTACAATGAACTAAGAAGAAAAACCACATGGAGAGAACCCATTTGACAAAATCCAATATTCTCTCATTATTAAAACTTCCAGCAAGCTAAGAATAGAGGGGAACTTACTGAACTTGATAAAAGACATTAACAAAAGCCCTACTATTAACATTTCACTTAATAGTAAGGACCTAGAAGTTTTCCTCTTAAAGAAAAATAGGTTAAGGATATCCTCTCTCATCACTCCTATCACACATTCTATTGGAAGAGTTAGTTAATAGGATAAGGAAATAAAAATATACCGATTGGGAAGAAATAAATAAAACATGTCTTTGTAGATGACACTATGTTAAAAATGCCAAAAAATCAACAAAAAAATCTCCTGGAACTGATAAGTGAATACAACAAAGTTGTAGAATATAAGGGTTAGCATACAAAAACTATTGTTTTTTAATATGCTAGCAATAAGCAATTGGAATTTGAGATTAAAAACACAATACCATTTAAACTAGCACTCTTGCAAAAGAAATAGATATAAACCTGATAAAATACTTGCAAGATGTATATAAGGAAAACTTTTTATGTTTATATTTTTAAAGCATCAGTTCTTCCCCACATAATTTATAGAGACAGTGTCTTCTTCAGTACCACAATTTGAAAACATCAGTTCTTCAGCATTCAGCTTTCTTTATGGTCCAACTCTCACATCTGTACATAACTGCTAGAAAACCTATAGCTTTGACTATATGGACCTGTGTTGACAAAGTGATGTCTCTGCTTTTTAATATGCTGTCTAGGTTACTATTACTGTTTAGCAAACAAAACAAAACAAAACAATTGAGCTATAAAGCTATGAAAGACACAGAAGACTCTTAAATTACATTGTTGTGTGAAAGACTCAGTCTGATAATGGTACATACTTTATGACTCCAACTATATGAAATAGTAGAGTCAAAACTATGGAGACTGTAAAAAAGATCAATGGTTGCCAGGGGTTGTGGAGAGAAAAAACAATTGGTGCCAATAGACTTGCTTAAGCAGGGTTGCCACAAAACTTCAGTTTATAAAAACACAATATCCACAAAGCACAATAAAATGAGATATGCCTGTATACCTTTCAGTTTAGTTCAGTCGCTCAGTCATGTCCGACTCTTTGTGACCCCATGGACTGTAGCACATCAGGCCTCCCTGTCCATCACCAACTCCCGGAGTTTACCAAAACTCATGTCCATTGAGTCAGTGATGCCATGGAACTATCTCATCCTCTGTCATCCCCTTCTCCTCCAGCCTTCAATCTTTACAAGCATCAGAGTCGTTTCAAATGAATCAGTTCTTCGCATCAGGTGGCCAAAGTATTGGAGCTTGAGCAAGCTCTTGGCAATGTGATGGACAGGAAAGCCTGGTGTGCAGCAGTCCATGGGGTTGCAAAGAGTTGGACATGACTAAGTGAGTGAACAGCAAAGCATTGAAGGCATGCTAAACACTGAGCCAGTATGCAAAGAGAGGTGTTTTTTTCTTGCTGTTGTTTGTTTTGGTATGTTTTTGTTTTGTCTCCAGGCAAAAAAATCTCAAACAACACATAAACTTATCATAAGATAAAGGACACATTTCTGAGAGCACATAGCACTAGTATTTTTATAGAAAATCGTAGAAAAGTGCTAGGCATATAACCAAAACCTATAGGAACAAACCAAAACAAGCCCTGAGCATGAGAAAGGTTATGATTTCAAGAGTTATCTTATTATAACGTTCAGAATTCCTGTTTTTCACAAAAAATTTAAAAAACTTGCAAAGAAACAAGAAAATATGACCCATTCACAGAAAAATTAATAGAAACTATCTATGAGGAATCAACTCATAGAAGTTATTGAGCAAGGCCTTTAATTACACTGGCTTAAATATGCTCAAAATACTAAAAGAAGTCATGGACAAAAATTGTATAACTCCAGGGGAATGATATTCCTCAAACAGTGTACACCTATAAAGAGATGCAGATTATAGAAAGGGACCAAACTAACTCTAGGTTAAAAATTACAATATCAGCAATGAATTCAATAAGAATTTCAACATCAGATTTGAGCAGTCAGAGTTGAAAGTCACAGAACTTGAAAACAAGTCATTTAAAATTATCCATCTGAGGAACATAACGACAAGGGAATGAACGAAAATGAAGAGAGCCCATGAGATCTGTGAGACACTGTCAATAATAGAACATACAAAGAATGGAAGTTTCATAAGGAGAGGACAGAGAGAAGGGAATGTAAACGAATTTTGAAGAAACTATGACCAACAAGTCATACTTTGATTAAATACATGAATCTACACATTCAAGAAGCTCAATGAACTTTAGGAAGGAAAAACCGAAGACATCCACACTGAGACATGTTCTAATAAAATTTTAAAGGCAAAGGCAAAGGAAGAACCTTGAAAGCAGCAAAAGAGAAATGACTGTCCTATATAAGGGAGACTCATGAAGAAAAAGACTGGACATCTTAGCAGAAACCATGGAGGCCAGAAGGCAGTGAGATAATGTATTTAAAGTACCTAAAGAAAGAGAAAGCCCATAACTCTATACTTGGCAAAACTGTCATTCAAAAATAGAGGAGACATTAAGACATTCCCAGATTAACAAATGCAGAGGGAATTTATCACTAGTAGATGTGTCCTATATGTTCAGTCGCTGAGTTGTGTCCGAGTCTTTGTGACCCTGTGGACTGTGACCTGTCAGGCTTTCATGTCTTTCACTATTTCCTGAGTATGCTCAAATCCATGTTCATTGAGTTGGTGATGCTAGATGTGTCCTATCAGTTCAGTTCAGTCACTCAGTCGTGTCCAACTTTTTGCGACCCCATGAATCACAGCATGCCAGGCCTCCCTATCTATCACCAACTCCCAGAGTTCACTTACACTCACGCCCATCGAGTCAGTGATGCCATCCAGCCATCTCATCCT
>SJYA01001288.1:804966-1009196 GCA_006410615.1 Neotragus moschatus
AGCATTACTGGTTGGGGCATAGACTTGGATTACCATGATATTGAATGGTTTGCCTTGGAAACAAACAGAAATCATTTTGTCGTTTTTGAGATAGCATCCAAGTACTTCATTTCAGATTCTTTTGTTGACCAGAATGGCTACTCCATTTCTTCTGAGGGATTCCTGTCCACAGTAGTAGATATAATGGTCATCTGAGTTAAATTCACCCATTCCAGTCCATTTTAGTTCACTGATTCCTAGAATGTCGACGTTCACTCTTGCCATTTCCTGTTTGACCACTTCCAATTTACCTTGATTCATGGACCTGACATTCCAAGTTCCTATGCAATATTGCTCTTTACAGCATTGGACCTTGCTTCTATCACCAGTCACATCCACAGCTGGGTATTGTTTTTGCTTTGGCTCCATCCCTTCTTTCTTTCTGGAGTTATATCTCCATTGATCTCCAGTAGCATACTGGGCACCTAATGACCTGGGGAGTTCCTCTTTTGGTATCCTGTCATTTTGGCTTTTCTTACTGTTCATGAGGTTCTCTAGGCAAGAATACTGAAGTGTTTTGCCATTCCCTTCTCCAGTGGACCACATTCTGTCAGATGTGCCCTATAGGAAATGCTAAAAAGAGTCCTTCATGTGGAAATGAAAGGACACTAGACAGGAAAGTTGAAGCCACATGAAGAAATATCACAGGTAAAAAATACTAAGCCAATATTAATATATTTTTCATTTGTGACTCCTTTTTCTTTCCCAGTTTGATCAAAAAGACAAATCATAAAATGATAATGGTAAGCCTATGTTAAATGGGCACACAAAGTAGAAAGATGTAATTTGTGATGCAATAATATAATGGGGGGAGGGATGGAGAAATGAAGGATCAGAATTTTTACATACCTATGGGAGTTCATATGATATTAATTCAGGATAGATTGTTACGTTTGTGAGGTTAATTGTAAGCTCCAGCACCACCAATGCTAAAAACTAACTTTTAAATATACAGAAAAATAAATTATAAGTGAATCAAAATCATACACTACAAAAATAGCAAACACAAAACAAGATGGTTAATGGTGACATTGGGGAACAAACAAGATATGAAACATACCAAAAACAAAGAAAACTTGCAGAAGTNCTCCAGCAAAGTGCAGCCGCTGCTCCTTACCTTGGATGAGGGGTATCTCCACACCACTGCCCTTCCTGAACTTCAATGTAGGATAGCTCCTCTAGGCCCTCCTTCGCCTGCGCAGCCACAGTTCCTTGGATGTTGGGTTGTTCCTCCCAGCCACCGCCCCTGGCCTCGGGCGCCACCTCTAGCCTTGGGCATGGGGTGGCTCCTCCTGGCCATCGCCCCTGGTCTCGGATGCAGGGTGGCTCCCCCTGCTGCTGCCTCTGACCTCAGATGCGGGGTGGCTCCTCTCGGCCGCCTGCGCTTTAGTGTGCCACTTGCGGCAGCCGCCACATAGAGAATGGCCATTGTGAATTCATGTCTTTCCCAAACTGAAAAGACTCATTAAGGTACAGGTTTACCCAAGATTGCAAGTGATTTATCGATACCATACTAACTGAGACTGTATCTTACCATTTTTATTTGTTAAACGGTATAACAAGGCTACCTTTGAGCAGAGTAATAACAGAGTATTTACAAAGTAATTTCAGGTTTAAATTTTGTAAACAAAGTTCAGTATTTACCCACCAAAATCAAATCAGCTCAATTAATGTTACAGGAAATGCCTTGACACCTTTTCATTGCCACTGAAGGAATTTAAATCACCTTTTGAACAGGTTCCCTTCTAAAATTCCATTTGTACACTTATAATAGGACCTGTTATTTTAAATGCTAACTCATAAGCCTCAGAATAGATACCCAGTGTTTCTAGTGATCACATGGTTTAGGGTTCTCAGATTTGGGCTCAGACTTGCCTCTGAAGCTTTGCATTTTGGACTTTTGAAATGACTTCTTTGCAACCAAGAAAAATTATCTAAATGTAAAATCCAATTAAATAAATATGCTAGTAGTCAATGAAGCAGACTAGCATAGTGACTAGGACAATTATGGGTTGGTTACTTTTAGCCTCTCTGTACCTCACTTTCTTCATCTGAAACTGAGTTTCTTCATCAGTGGTGATAAATAATGGTACCAATCTCATAGAATTATTATAAGAAATGAATGAGTACACATATTTTCTTAATGTTTGGATTATAATTAGTAAATTCTGGTAGTTATTTGTAGTCTAGCATTATCTCAAAACAGTGATAAGGACTTATTATTTAGTAGTTCTGTTTTTTGGTCATATAGTTTAGACTATTTTATGTTGTTTAAATGTGGGGAGAGAAAAAGAAAAACAGTGTTTTTTCCCTGGTCAAGGAACCCAAATCACATAATTCAGAAATGTTTCTAAGTTGTCATCTGCTTTGACTCTGTCATAGCCAGAGAGCATTTATTTTCTCAGAAAGTGACAGTCCTTATATTTGTGTAGCATAAAAGAAGATAAATGCTAGATAAGATATATACCCCTAGGCATACTCATGCCTTATACAGTGGAACACTATTCCTGCTGGGTTCAACCATTGTGATTCAGAGCCTGCTATTGACTATCATCAGGAGCAGGAAAGCGTAAGTAAGAACTGTAGGTATTTGCCATTAGGTCCATCTACAGCACTGATACTGTCAATCAGCCTGTGATCATAGCCTTCCAGTGGACAGCCTTTTATGCTCTTTTGAGCACACTTAGGTGGAATCTATCTTCAATGTGGTGTACATCAATTTGTGTGTACAAATTTAAGAGTGGAATTAACAAATACCAACCAAATTTGTGGCTGTACAAACTAGGAAAATAGTTCAATGAATATGAAGAATCAGGCAAATACTCATTTGGTGTCAACCCAATAAAAATACTTTTTGGTAAGAAAAAGTTGCCAAAGATGAAAGCCCTGCTGCTGCTGCTGCTTAGTTGCTTCAGTCGTGTCCAACTCTGTGCGACCCCATAGACGGCAGCCCACTAGGCTCCCCCATCCCTGGGATTCTCCAGGCAAGAACACTGGAGTGGGTTGCCATTTCCCTCTCCAATGCATGAAAGTGAAAATTGAAAGCGAAGTCGCTCAGTTGTGTCTGACTCTTAGCAACCCCATGGACTGCAGCCTACCAGGCTCCTCCATCCATGGGATTTTCCAGGCAAGAGTACTAGAGTGGGGTATTGCTACTTTAGCCTAATCACAGAGTCAAAACATATAACACATGCACACACATGTACACTCTTCATACCGATGCCCCACAGTCTTTTTTTGGTCTTCTAATTGAACAGGCTAGATAGATTAATAGTTGTCCTTTATGAGCTGGGTCCACCAGACAAGCCTGGTTACTTAACAGAATATCTCTGTCTTGTTATGTAATAGACATCCCAAACTTCCAATCAAATACACACATAATCACTCATGTTCTTCTGTAGACTTTCCAAAACAGAAAAGGACAGCTCCATTCTTCCTGGTATTTAGTTACAAAATGTGGTTAATCTGTGATTTTTTTTTTCTTTCTTTCTCTCTCCTTTCACATCCCAATACACAAGGAAGATATGTCATCCCTGTCTTGGAGACAGAGCCAGAATTTGACAATTTCTCACTGCTTCTACTGTTACCACTCAGGATTAAGATTTAGTTGTCTCTCACCCTGATTGTTATCCTCCTGAAAACTGTCCTTAACATAGTGGCCAGAGAACACTTTGAGTATACAAATCAGAAGAATTACATGACTTCAATGTCTTCCCCTGTCCATCAAAGTTGAAACTGAAGTTCTTACAATGCTGGGAAGGTGCTGCATGATTAGCCTCCATGTTATATACTTGGACTTATATCTCCGACCTCTTCTCCTTGCTTGCTCTTTTCCAAATACCTTGTACTCTTTAGTCCTTGGTATTGAAAAAAAAAAAAAATACAGTAGCAGACATTTTCACTTACTGTTCACGTTGCCTAAACTGCAGTTCTCTTCAGCATCTACCTTACTCATCCATTATCTTTTACAGGTCTTTTCTCAAATGTCACCTTCTCCATTATGATCCCTTGCTTAGTTTTCTTGGGTTTCCCTGATAGCTCAGTTAGTAGAGAATCTGCCTGCAATGCAGGAGACCTGTGTTTGATTCCTGGGTTGAGAAGATCCTCTGGAGAAGGGAAAGGCTACCTGCTCCAGTATTCTGACCTGAAGAATTCCATGGACTGTATAGTCCTTGGAGTTGCACAGAGTTGGACACAACTGAGCGACTTCCACTTACTCACTCATAGTTTTCTTATAATAACCTGTAACCCCACTGATACACCCTACCTCCTTAGAAATCTCTCTTTGCTGTAGAGTCTATTGAGTGAATGAGTATAATGAATTATATCGAATTATAAAAAAACATAAACTGTAAACACTTATTGAGTAATGGGGTCACTAGGATATAAAAAAGAAGTGTAAGTTCAGGCTTTACCATTCATGATCCATTCGATCAGGTCTGCTGTGGTGTATCCAAGTATAAAAAACATACTTAGATAAGACTAATTAATAGCTTAAATTTGTTAGGATCTCAGTAATCTAGGAATAGAGGAGAACTTTCTTAACTTGTTAAAGATTATCTATAAAAAATCGATAGCTAATGTCATACTTAATGGAGAGAAACTTAGTTTTTGCACTAAGATTTAAAAAAAGGCAAGGATGTCACCCATTATTATCACTTCAGTATTGTGCTTTAAGCCCTTGATAATGCAATAAGGCAAGGCGAGGAAATAAGAGGTGTACAGATTGTGAAGGAAGACATAAAATTGTCTTTGTTCACAGATGACATGATCATCGATGTAGAAAATAAAGAATTGACCAAAAAACTCCTAGAACTAATAAGTGATGTTGGTAAGGTGGCGGGATAAAGGTTAGTATATGAAAGGTAATTGCTTTCCTATATACAAAAAATAAACAAAGGAATAGATTTAAAAAAAATCAGTTTACATTAGCACCACCAAAAATGAATAACTTCAGTATAAATCTAATAAAACCATGTACAAAACCTCTATTGTTTTCCTCAATAGGTGGAAAACTACAAAACCCTGATGAATGAAATCAAAGAATAAATAAATCAAGAGAGATTGCATGTTCATGATAGGAATACTCAGTATTACCAAAATACTAGTTTTTTCCCAATGTAATCTGTAGAAATTCAGTGCAATTCCAATCACAATCCCAGCAAGTTATTTTATGGATATTGTCACATTGATTCTAAATATCTTTTTTTTTTTTTTTGGTCTTTAAAGAAAATTATTTTATTTTAATTGGAGGCTAATCACTTACAATACTCTGGTGGGTTTTGCCATACATTGACATGAATCAGCCACGGGTATACAGTTCAGGGTGTCGCCCGTCCTGAACCCCCCTCCTACCTCCCTCCCAATCCCATCCCTCTGGGTTGTCCCAGTGCACCATCTTTGAGTGCCCTGCTTCATGCATCAAACTTGGACTAGTCATCTATTTCACATATGGTAATATACATGTTTCAATGCTATTCTCTCAAATCATCCCACTCTCGCCTTCTCCCACAGAGTCCAAAAGTCTTTTCTTTACATCTGTGTCTCTTTTGCTGTCTTGCATATAGGGTCATTGTTACCAGCTTTTTAAATTCCATATCTGTACATTAATATATTGTATTGGTGTTTTTCTTTCTGACTTACTTCACTTTTTATAATAGACTCCAGTTTCATCCACCTCTTTAGAACGCACTCAAATGCGTTCTTTTCTATAGCTGAGTAATTCTCCATTGTGTATATGCACCACAATTTTCTTATCCGTTCATCTGCCAATGGACATCTAGGTTGCCTCCATGTCCTGGCTATTGTAAACAGTTCTGTGATCAGCACTGGGGTACATGTGTCTTTTTCAGTTATGGTTTCCTCAGTGTGTATGTCCAGCAGTGGGATTGCTGGGTCATATGGCAGTTCTATTTCCAGTATTTTAAAGAATCTTCACATTTTTTCTCCATAGTGGCTGTACTAGTTTGCATTTCCACCAAGTTTAAGAGGGTTCTCTTTTCTCCATACCCTCTCCAGCATTTATTGTTTGTAGACTTTTTGATAGCAGCCATTCTGACCGGTGTGAGACGGCATATGAAGAGGCAAAAAACCCAGAATATCTATTACTTTATTGAACAAGGACAAAGTTGAAGGACTATTACCCAACTTGACGATTTACTTTAAGGTACAGTATCAAGACAGTGTGATATTGGTGAAAGAACAAATAGATCAGTGGAACAGAATGAAGAGCCCCAAAATGAACCTACATGAAAACAGTCAACTCATCTTTGACAAAAGAACAAAGGCAATATAATGGAGCAAAGACAGTCTTTTCAACTAATAGGGCTAGAAAAATTGAATATCCATTAAAAAAAAAAAAGAAATCTAGACACAGACTTCACATGCTTCATAAAAATTAGCTCAAAATGAGACTTTAATGTACAACACAGAACTATAAAACTCCTAGAAGATAACAGGAGAAAACCTAGATGACCGTGGGTATGGGAATAACTTTTAAGACATAACCTCAAAGGCACAATCCATGAAAGAAAGAATTGATAAGCTCTGTTCAGTTCAGTCGCTCAGACCCGTCTTACTATTTACAACCCCATGGACTGAATCATGCCAGGCTTTCCTGTTCATCATCAACTCCCAGAATTTATTCAGACTCATGTCCATTGAGTCAGTGATGCCATCTAACCATCTCATTCTCTGTTGGCCACTTCTCCTCCCACCTTCAATCTTTCCCAGCATCACAGTCCTTTCGAATGAGTCAGTTCTTTGCAGCAGGTGGCCAAAGTATTGGAGTTTCAGGTTCACTCCTGCCAATGAATATTCAGGACTGATTTCCTTTAGGAAGGACTGGTTGGATATCCTTGCTCTAAGGAACTCTCAAGAGTGTTCTCCAACACCACAGTTCAAAAGCATCAATTCCTTGGTGCTCAGCATTTTTTATAGTCCAACTCTCACATACATATGTGACTACTGGAAAAATCATAGCTTTGACTAGATGGGTCCTTTGCTGGCAAAATTATGTTTCTGCTTTTTAATGTGCTGTCTAGGTTGGTCATAACTTTTATTCCAAGGAGCAAGTGTCTTTTAATTTCATGGCTGCAGTCACCATCTGCAGTGATTTTGGAGCCCCCCCCCAAAAAAAATAAAATGTCTTACTGTTTCTGTTGTTTCCCTGTCTATGTGCCATGAAGTGATAGGAACAGATGCCATGATCCTAGTTTTATGAATGTTGAGTTTTAAGCCAACTTTTTCATTTTCCTCTTTCACTTTCATCAAGAGGCTCTTTAATTCTTCTTCGCTATCTGCCATAAGCATGGTGTCATCTGCATGTCTGAGGTTATTGATATTTCTCCCAGCAGTCTTGATTTCAGCTTGTCCTTCATCCATTCCAGCATTTCTCATGATGTACTCTGCATATAAGTTAAATAAGCACAATGAAAATATACGGCCTTGATGTATCTATTCCCCAACTTGGAATAAGTCTGTTGTTCCACGTCCAGTTCTAAATGTTGCCTTTAGACCTGCATACAGATTAATCAGGAGGCAGGTTAGGTGGTCTGGTATTCCCATCTCTTTCAGAATTTTCCACAGTTTGTTGTGATCCATACAGTCAAAGTGGAGAAGGCAATGGCACCCCACTCCAGTACTCTGGTCTGGAAAGTCCCATGAACAGAGGAGCCTGGTAGGCTGCAGTCCATGGGGTAACTAAGAGTTGGACACAACTGAGTGACTTCACTTTCACTTTTCAGTTTCATGCGTTGGCAAAGGAAATGGCTAACCCACTCCAGTATTCTTGCCTGGAGAATCCCAGGGATAGGGGAACCTGGTGGGCTGCTGTCTATGGGGTCACACAGACTTGGATGTGACTGAAGTGACTTAGCAACAGCAGCATACATTCAAAAGCTTTGGCATAGTCAATAAAGCAGAAGTAGACATATTTGTGGAACTCTCTTGCTTTTTCAATGATGTAGTGGATGTTGGCAATTTGATCTCTGGCTCCTCTGCCTTTTCTAAATCCAGCTTGAACATCTGGAAGTTTACGGTTCATGCACTATTGAAGCCTGGCTTGGAGAATTTTGAGGATTACTTTGCTAGCATGTGAACTGAGTACAATTGTTTGCAAGTTTCAACATTCTTTGGCATTGCCTTTCTCTGTGATTGGAATGAAAACTGACCTTTCCCAAGTCCTGTGGCCACTGCTGAGTTTTCCAGGTTTGCTGGCATATNCACTATTGAAGCCTGGCTTGGAGAATTTTGAGGATTACTTTGCTAGCATGTGAACTGAGTACAATTGTTTGCAAGTTTCAACATTCTTTGGCATTGCCTTTCTCTGTGATTGGAATGAAAACTGACCTTTCCCAAGTCCTGTGGCCACTGCTGAGTTTTCCAGGTTTGCTGGCATATTGAGTGCACTTTCACAGCATCATCTTTCAGGATTTGGAAAAGGTCAACTGGAATTCCATCACTTCCATTAGCTTTGCTCTTAGAGATGCTTCCTAAGGCCCACTTGACTTCATATTGCAGGATGTCTGCCTCTAGGTGAGTGATCACACCATCATGATTATCTCGGTTGTGAAGATCTTTTATGTGTATAGTTCTTCTATGTATTCCTGCCACCTCTTCTCAATATAACCTGTTTATTTTAGGTCCATACAGAATGGGAAAGACTAGAGATCACTTCAAGAAAATTAGAGATATCAAGGGAACATTTCATGCAAAGATGTGTTCGATAAAGGACAGAAATGGTATGGACCTAACAGAAGCAGAAGATATTAAGAAGAGGTGGCAAGAATACACAGAGGAACTGTACAAAAAAGATCTNGGCATGAGTCTGAGTGAACTCCGGGAGTTGGTGATGGACAGGGAGGCCTGGCGTGCTCGATTCATGGGGTCGCAGAGTTGGACATGACTGAGCGACTGAACTGAACTGAAAGTTTTGATACTGCATTCAAGAGAGTTAATGGAATTCTGGACTCCATATTTTCTGATTTCAGTTTGTTTTAGTCACTCAGTAGTGTCCAACTTTTTGAAACACCATGGACTGCACCACTCTACAGGCTTTGCTCTTCATTACCAACTGTTGGAGCCCACTGAAACTCATGTTCATGTAGTCGGTGATGCCATTCAACCATCACAACCTCTGTCATTCCTTTCTCCCCCTGCCTTCAATTATTCCCAGTGTCAGGTGCTTTTACAATGAGTCAGTTCTTCACATGAGATGGCCATAGTATTGGAGCTTCAGCTTTGGCATCAGTTCTTCCAATGAATATTCAGGACTGATTTCCTTTAGGATGGACTGGTTGGATCTCATTGCAGTCCAAGGGACTCTCAAGAGTCTTCTCCAACATCACAGTTCAAAAGCATCAATTCTTTGGTGCTCAGCTTTCTTTATAGTCCAACTCTCACATCTACACGTGACTACTAGAAATACCATAGCTTTGACTAGATGGATCTTTGTTGTCAAAGTAATGTCTCTGCTTCTTAATATGCTGTCTAGGTTGTTCATAGATTTTCTTCCAGCGAGCAAGCATGTCTTAATTTCATGATTGCTGTCACCATCTGCCGTGATTTTGGAGCCCACAAAATAATGTCTGTCACTGTTTCCACTGTTTCTCCAACTATTTGTCATGAAGTGATGGGACTGGATGCCATGATCTTTGTTTTTTTTAACAGATGTTTTAAGCTGACTTTTTCACTCTCCTCTTTCACTTTCTTTTTTTAAAAAATTAATTCATTTATTGTAATTGGAAGCTAATTACTTTACAATATTGTAGTGGTTTTTGCGGTACATTGACATGAATCAGCCACTCCTTTCACTTTCATCAAGAGGCTCTTCAGTTCCTCTTTGCTTTCTGCCATAAGGGTGATGTCATCTGCATATCAGAGGTTATTGATATTTCTCCCTGAAATCTTGATTTTAGATTGTGCTTCATCCAGCCTGGCAATTCTTATGATGTACTCTACATATAAGTTAATTAAGCAAGGTGACGATATACAGCCTTAACATACTCCTTTCCCGATTCAGAAACAGTCTGTTGTTTCATGTCTGGTTCTAACTATTGTTTCTTGACCAGACCTGTGGTCTAGTATTCCCATCTCTTTAAGAATTTTGCACAGTGTTTTGTGATCCACATAGTCAAAGACTTTGGCATAGTCAACAAAGCAGGAGTAGATGTTTTTCTGGAACTCGCTTTTTCAATGATCCAGTGGATGTTGGTAATTTGATCTCTGATTCCTATGCCTTTTTAAAAACCAGCTTGAACATCTGAAAGTTCACGATTCATGTACTGTTGAAGCCTGACTTGGAGAATTTTGAGCATTACTTTGCTAGCGTGTGAGATGAGTGCAATTGTTTGGTAGTTTGAACTTCCTTTGGCATTGCCTTCCTTTGGGATTGAAATGAAAACTGACCTTTTCCAGTCCTGTCACCACTGCTGAGTTTCCAGATTTGCTGGCATATTGAGTGCAGCACTGTAACAGCATCATCTTTCAGGATTTGAAATAGCTCTGCTGGAATTCCATCACCTCCACTAGCTTTGTTTGTTCTGATGCTTCCTGAGGCCCATTTGACTTCAAACTCCAAGATGTCTGGCTCTAGGTGAGTGATCATCCCATCATGGTTATCTAGGTAATTAAGATCTTTTTTATATAGTTCTTCTGTTTATTCTTGCCACCTTATTTTAATATCTTGTGCTTCTGTTAGGTCCATACGACTTCTGTCTGTTTTCTTTTTTACCTTTTTATTTCTCATACTTTGAACCAACAATGATTAAGAATCTGAGCCACCAGGGAAGCCCAAGAATGAAAAGATCTCAGATCCAAATATTTTTCTCTTGCAAAGTACAGAGAATATGGGGTAAAATGAAATTTGGGAATTTGTTTTTGTTCCTTTTCCTCCCCCTTTTTGGTCAGTTACCTTACCTCACTTTTTTCTTTCTCATCTAGCTTTAGAAGGAAGCTAATTAGATGGACTACACAGTGTTGTGGAAGGAAATGGCAACCCACTCCAGTATTCTTGCCTGTAAAATTCCATAGACAGAAGAACCTGGTGGACCACAGTCCATGGGGTTGTAAAGAGTTGGACACAACTGAACGTGAGCATATACATGGTATTGGAGTAGATTTCTAAAAGGGACTAAGATCCAAACAACTTTAAAAAGTGGCTACATGGAATTATATTCAAAAGGGATGGTCCACCCACTTTCCCTAATTACACTGTGAAATGGATTCTCTGTTTCTAAAACAGTGGTCCTATGTTCAACTGACAGGGAGGATGGAGGTTTATCCCAGTGCATGTATATATGTGTTTGTGTGTGTTTGTCTGTGTTTGTTTTTAAAAGTCCCTTGGACTGCAAGGAGATCAGCCAGTCCATTCTGAAGGACGTCAGCCCTGGGATTTCTTTGAAAGGAATGATGCTAAAGCTGAAATTCCAGTATTTTGGCCACCTCATGTGAAGAGCTGACTCATTGGAAAAGACTCTGATGCTGGGAGGGATTGCGGGCAGGAGGAGAAAGGGACAACAGAGGATGAGATGGTTGGATGGCATCACTGATTCGATGGGCATGAGTCTGAGTGAACTCCGGGAGTTAGTGACCGACAGGGAGTCCTGGTGTGCTCCAATTCATGGGGTCGCAAAGAGTCAGACACGACTGAGCGACTGAACTGAACTGAACTGAACTGAATGCCTAATGAGAATATCTCAGATGGTCTCCTACTTTCATGTATTTTCTTTAATTTTACTTGTAAAATTGTGACCATTTTTCAATTCAAATAGAGGAGAACCTTAAAAATTATTTAAAAAGACATTCTCAGTAGTCTAAGGGTCAGGGTGACTTGGCAGAGAAAATTAATGAATGGTGAGATAACAGTGCTGGTATGCTTGGCTACTGTGACACTGTCCATTTGAGTTTCTTTTACTTGAATTTACAAGATCCTATATAACTCAAGAGAAAGACTGATAATTAGTAATATTCTGCTTGCTTTTTATATAGCCTCTTAAAGACTATTTTGATTAATTATTTTGAAGATCATAGGAAGAAACTTTCATGGTCTAACTTTTAAATAAGTAGGGTTGCGACATAGAGCTATGACTGAAAATTAAAAAGGAAGTTTGAAATGACCTGTTTGTTTTGGTTTTTCTTTTTAAGAAGTTGTTTTTTGGAGTATAGTTACTTTAGAGTGTTGTGTTTCTACTATAAGGCAGGGTGAATCAGCTCTAGGTATACGTGTATCCCCTCTTTTTAGAATTTCCTTCCCATTTAGGTCACCATAGAATATTGAATAGAGTTCCCTGTGTATACAGTCGGTTCTTATGTGTGCTTGTGCTCAGTTGCTCAGTTTTGTCTGACTTTCTGCAACCCTGTGGACTATAGCCTGCCAGGCTTCTTTGTCCGTGGGATTATTCAAGCGAGAATACTGGAACAAATTGCCATTTCCTTCTCCAGGAGATCTTCCTGACCCAGGGGCCAAACCCCCCTCTCCTGTGTCTCCTGCATTGGCGGACAGATTCTTTACCACTGAGCCACCTAGGAAGCTCCACCAGAGGTTCTAATTAGTTTTCTATTATAAAATAGATATGTATATATCATATATAAAATATGTATAACATAGTCAACATGTATATATGTCAATACCAATGTCCCATTTCATCCCACCTCCCACATCTCAGTCCAGGTGTCTGTCAGTAAAATGAATCACTTTTCAGTCAAATGGGTGGCCAGCAATATAATTTTTGAAAGATGGGAAGCTGAAAAAACTGTTGCCAAACAGCATCTGCAGTATTAACATCTATATGGAATATCTTTCTTTTTCCAAAGGGATGCAGATGAGAAGAATGACGGCAGAAAAATGCACCTGAATAAAGCTTTTCTAAATGATGGAACAGAGAGCATTCCCAGAGGCAGGTCAAGTTCAACCCAAGAACAACTCTCTCAGTGCCTTCACAACTAGTTAAAACACAAGACCAATACTACCTCAGCTCTCAAATCAGTGCTGAAATCCAGCAGAAGGTTGTTAATATTGATATGGTTAATATACATCAAATAGGATTCCTTTAATTTTCTGAATCGAAAAATTCTGCACAGTGTTGACATTTCCTTACTGAACTCCCAGGATTGTTTGGTTTCAAAGGCTGTTGGGCTCAAGACGCATTTTGTTTTAAATAATCCTTCATAAAAAATTCAGCTTCAGTCTAATATGATTGAAACTCAGCTTGAGTGTGTTTTATAATGCATTGAACTGGAAAGACTATGGGCACTGAATTATTCAAAACATGGTAGGCGAAGGAGTGATATGTGGGGAGGAGGTGATCAAAGAAATCAGTGAGACTTGATATATCTTGTTATCTCATTTTATTTACCTTTCAGAACTCCTCCAAATATTAGAGAAAAGAAATCAATATCAATTTTCACCTCTGTCACGTTCCACCCTTCAATTATTAATGCATGTCAAATTTGACCACAGTTCTCTATACCACCTGCTTTGCAATAATATTTCTGAGCCTTTATTAAAAATGTAAAATTGTCATTGAATTTCCAAATATGATTCTCCAGTGGCTAATTCAGCTTGTTTTATTAATATGCGAGTTCTGGTGAGTAATACTAATTTAATACGCCTGTATGTAAGATTAAATTATAAATTATTTCAGCTGAAGGTGATGAGATATGACTGTGGTGTAGCTTTTGGGCAATCACCTTCCTGAATAAACCCTGCAAGCACACAGTTCTTGGAAGAAGCCAGTACTATAGATAGTAGCAAATCTGATATTATTTTGGATGTCTCCTTTAGCAGTGGAATGCACAGATATATACATACAAACATGATGGGTGAAAAAGCACACATGTATACCTTAGATATTTGCATTAATTTCTGGATACAATTCTCCAGAAAGAAAAAGGCTTTACTAATGATTTGTATTTTTATAGTTTATTATTTTGTCCATACTAAAACACTTCAGGAAATCATTTGCTGTTTTGTTGTTCATGGAATCCTTTCAGTTTTGAAATGCTGAATGTAAATTGGGGCTTCCCTGCTGGCTTAGAATCCACCTGCAATGCAGGAGATCCAGGTTTAACTCCTGGGTTGGAAAAATCCCCTGGAGAAGGGAATGGCAACCCACTCCAGTATTCTTGCCTGGAGAATCCCATGGACAGAGGAACCTGGTGGGCTATACTCTATGGGGGTCGCAAAGAGTCATGACTAAGCACACATGCACAAATGTAGATTGAAATAATTATTATAGTCCTTGGCCATGAAAGACTAAGTTACAGAGAACCTGGTGACTGGAGGTGAGAGATGCCATGCAATTCTTCTCTGCCCTAGAGACCATTAAAATATCACTGTGTACCCAGCTAAGACTGGAAACCTGTCATCAAGAAACTAGCTATCTTTTGTTTATACTAAAAGTAGAGAACAGTGGGGAACTTTGACTGAGTGAGTGTGTGAGACTTTCTCTGTTTTGTACAATAAGCCAGAAACAATACCTGAAATAGCCTCAGGCCTTTTGTCTTTTGTACCACGCTCTTTCTTTTATTGCTCCTGATCAATTACACTTAAATCAACAAGAGTTGCTTCAACATTTTGACAGTTTTGTTCCCCATACCCTCAAGCATTTTAAAAGAGTTGAGATAAAACTATTGCAAAAATTACTCCCTCTAATTTTTTTTAGAGTAGTATCAATGAAGGTAACTTAGAGGGGAAAG
Source organism: Neotragus moschatus (assembly GCA_006410615.1). Taxonomy (NCBI): domain Eukaryota; kingdom Metazoa; phylum Chordata; class Mammalia; order Artiodactyla; family Bovidae; genus Neotragus; species Neotragus moschatus. Next base: position 819,703 of record SJYA01001288.1, read on the forward strand.
CAAAAACCCCTTGAGTTCCTGGCCTACCATTCTAAACTCTGGGGCAAGCATAAACCTTCATAACAAAACCAGTTTGCCCTTAGTTGAGAACTGCTTTTCATAGTCTTGTGTAATAAGTAAATGGAGACTTTACTACCCTATAAACTCTTTCCAAAAAGTAAATATAATTTATTACTCATAAGAGATGATAAAATTTATGTTTTTTGAATAGATGTTTGTATATACATACATACATATGTGTTTTATATATATATGTATATATATAAAGATATAGAAAGCTATTATTTACAATACTAAAACTTGCATTTTCTTTACTTACCAAGAATGAACAATGACTTGATCTCTAAATACACTAGAGCACCAGATCATAGAAGATTCATAACAGATATTTTATGACATTATAATGAATCCACCGTTTAGGTATAAAGAGGGAATACCTTCAGTTTTCCTCTTTGTTGAATTTAGTTATTATGTCCTGGACAGGGATTTTTCTTGATTTAATCTATAATGTTCACCTTCCTTAAGATGGAAATTGACAACTTCAATAGGCAAAGGCACTGTTTTGATTCAACTGAATTAATGTTTCTAGTGTCAACTCAAAGTTTAATAGGATTTTCTCTGTGGCTCCACAATCTGAAAATGATAAGCATCTCACCAGAGTTTCATGGCACACGGTTATCTATTTAGTGGAAATGGATATTCAAAATGCCATGCTTCTCTAATGTCTTCTTTGACTTATTAATCAATAGGCAACTACTAAGTTAAGNCTCTATGGGGGTCGCAAAGAGTCATGACTAAGCACACATGCACAAATGTAGATTGAAATAATTATTATAGTCCTTGGCCATGAAAGACTAAGTTACAGAGAACCTGGTGACTGGAGGTGAGAGATGCCATGCAATTCTTCTCTGCCCTAGAGACCATTAAAATATCACTGTGTACCCAGCTAAGACTGGAAACCTGTCATCAAGAAACTAGCTATCTTTTGTTTATACTAAAAGTAGAGAACAGTGGGGAACTTTGACTGAGTGAGTGTGTGAGACTTTCTCTGTTTTGTACAATAAGCCAGAAACAATACCTGAAATAGCCTCAGGCCTTTTGTCTTTTGTACCACGCTCTTTCTTTTATTGCTCCTGATCAATTACACTTAAATCAACAAGAGTTGCTTCAACATTTTGACAGTTTTGTTCCCCATACCCTCAAGCATTTTAAAAGAGTTGAGATAAAACTATTGCAAAAATTACTCCCTCTAATTTTTTTTAGAGTAGTATCAATGAAGGTAACTTAGAGGGGAAAGCAAAAACCCCTTGAGTTCCTGGCCTACCATTCTAAACTCTGGGGCAAGCATAAACCTTCATAACAAAACCAGTTTGCCCTTAGTTGAGAACTGCTTTTCATAGTCTTGTGTAATAAGTAAATGGAGACTTTACTACCCTATAAACTCTTTCCAAAAAGTAAATATAATTTATTACTCATAAGAGATGATAAAATTTATGTTTTTTGAATAGATGTTTGTATATACATACATACATATGTGTTTTATATATATATGTATATATATAAAGATATAGAAAGCTATTATTTACAATACTAAAACTTGCATTTTCTTTACTTACCAAGAATGAACAATGACTTGATCTCTAAATACACTAGAGCACCAGATCATAGAAGATTCATAACAGATATTTTATGACATTATAATGAATCCACCGTTTAGGTATAAAGAGGGAATACCTTCAGTTTTCCTCTTTGTTGAATTTAGTTATTATGTCCTGGACAGGGATTTTTCTTGATTTAATCTATAATGTTCACCTTCCTTAAGATGGAAATTGACAACTTCAATAGGCAAAGGCACTGTTTTGATTCAACTGAATTAATGTTTCTAGTGTCAACTCAAAGTTTAATAGGATTTTCTCTGTGGCTCCACAATCTGAAAATGATAAGCATCTCACCAGAGTTTCATGGCACACGGTTATCTATTTAGTGGAAATGGATATTCAAAATGCCATGCTTCTCTAATGTCTTCTTTGACTTATTAATCAATAGGCAACTACTAAGTTAAGACTGTCTTACTTGCTTTAAAAATATATTAGTAGTAAAACTTAATATGCCAGGCCTTAATATGGCCTGACTTGGAAATTTAGTTTCAGAGGATTTTGTGAGTATAGCAAGGAAAGAGGACCTTGGTATATCTTATTCCCACAGGCACACAATAAATATTTGCTTAACAGAGAATAATGAATATATAGTGTAGAAGAGAACCTGACAGATTAACATTACTGAAAGACAGCAATGCCCAAACTCATCTGTGATCAAACAGTATGAAGTATCCTCCTAAGGATAAACTTACTACAAATAAGATGTGAAAATTCAATTATGGAGATACTCTCAGTTTCAGTTCTGATATGCAAAACTCTTGAAAGTTGTCACTGTGTCCTTACAAGATAATGCTGTACAAACTGAAAATCAGTGACTTCTCTCAGATGTGCCAGCGAACTGAGGTTGCTGAGTAAAGTGCCAACCCAGAGTCTGGGAAAATAGCAAATCCAACAAATATCCGCTTACCTCGAGTAGAAGTAGCTGCAGGCATCACTGGGAGGAAAACTTAAAGGGTAACTGTGAAAAAAATTGCTAGAATCTGACTATGGACAGCATGAGGCTGGGTGGGTGCAGTCTTAGGGTCCCCCCATACTCTGTGGCCTTTACCTCCAGGAGTCCTACCAGCATGTCCTAGTGAGTGAAGATCAGAGGAAGACTGCCACCCCCTCAAGCCTCTGGCAACTGAGGGAAAAAATAATCATTGTGATATACACCCGGAGAGTTCTTCATAGCAAAGACCCATTCTTTGTACACAGCTGGCAACTGTACACAGTGGAAATAAGGGCCTTCCTCCCATGCTGGTTTCCTCTAGCTCTCTGTTTACCTAAGGACAGGGACTCATAGTTAATAGGGGCTAGAGATTTAAGGAAATAGAAACACTGAAGTCAGAGAAGAGGGTAGGAGATGGAGGGCTTAAACAAAACGAAACAAAACTTATACCCCTGGAAATATACTTCTAAATATCATAGCCCAGAGACACAGGCCCAGTGAAAGACTTTCTATAATCTTTCTATAAGACTGTAGAAAAACCTTGTCTGTCACAACTTAGCACCACACTAACAAGTTCTAGTGTTATATGATAACAATGGATTGTAGTTGAAAGAGTCACAAGACAGACTCTGAGGGAAAATATTCAGAGAAACCCAAGGGCTGTAACAGGGGGACAAAACCAAGGATACTAGTGTTGAAGACTCTGGTACCTACAGCTATAGCAAGCATTAAACATAGCCCCAGTGCTCAACAGATTAGGACAAATCCTGACACTGATGGCCCATTTACCTTGGATCCTATTACCTGATGCAGCATGTCTGACTTTTAGTGAATAATTACAAGTCATGCCAAGAAGAAAGAGAAAAACACATACAGGAGATAAACATCAGAAAAGACTCTGATGGGACTCCAGTGTCAGATTACCATACAGAGAATTTAACTAAGATTAAGGTGGTAAGAGTTCTAATGGAAAAGTAGGCTATATTCAAGAAATGAGTGATAAAAGAGAGAAAGAAACTTTAGGAAAGAATATAAGAAAATAATAGAAAAAACAAAATAGCAGAAATGAAGAGCTCCTTTGATATGACATAGCCAAGGAAAGAATCAGTGAATCTGATGATATGTCAACAGAAAATTTTCAACCTAAGATACAACTACAAGTATCACTATAATTGGAATGCCAGAAGAAGGAAGGAAAGAAGGGAGAGCAGAATAAATATTGGAAGTAATAATGGGTGATATTTTTCCAAAATTAGTAACAGACATCAAAATGCAAATGCAGAAAGTCCAGACAGCACAAAACAGGGTAAGTACCAGACAGAGAAAGAAGAAAGAATTAACATACCTAGGAGAAGGCAATGGCACCCCACTCCAGTACTCTTGCCTGGAAAATCCCAGGGACGGAGGAGCCTGGTGGGCTGCTGTCTGTGGGGTCCCACAGAGTCGGACACAACTGAAGTGACTTAGCAGGAGCAGCAGCAGTCATATCATATTCAGACTACTGACAATGAAAGACACAGAGACAGCTCAAGAAAGGCAGAGAGTGTTTCAATCCTGCTTTATCTAAAGAGGACAGAGGAGGAAAAGTTGTTTTCTGTCTACCCATGTTAGGCTTACTGGTTGGGTCCCTAGAAATTAGACTGACAGCAAACAGGTTAGCAAGAGAAAAAATGACTTTATCAACATGTGCATTGAGCATGTACCTGTGGCTGCTCAGCAATGAGTAACTCAAAGAGGTGGTTAGAACTTGGGCTTATACAGCATCTTCACAGAGGAACAATGGGTTCCAGAGAAGTGACAAGACAAAGGAAAAGGACTTTGAATTTCTAGGGTGGCATTTTGTGGAAAGGTAGACCCAGGGGGAAACTGATGAAAGATGAAGGTTAGTTTTTAAAATTTGTTATGTAGATTCCTCTGGTGCAGTCTCTGGGTCTAGTGTTGTCTTTTGTGATTAACTTCTGTTCTAGTAGAGAAGGGAGGGAGAATACCTTTACAAATTTGCATCCTGCTTTTAGACAGAATAGGGAGGGCAGAGAGATCTTTCCTTGTGTTTGTTTGTTTGTGTTACCTTCAGCTATGAATAATCATTATGGCAAAGTGGCTTATATTGTGGTGGTATAGTCTGCTCCCCTTACTAGGGAAAAGGAGAAAATTACCGGAGACTTCTCATCAGAAACTTTGTAAGCAAAACAGATGGAGTGAAATATTTAAAAAGGAAAACACACTAGCCTTTAATTTGATGTCCAGAGAAGCTACCCTGGAAAAATAAGAGAGAAATAAACTTTCTCAAACACATACTTTGTGGAGATTCATCACCAGCAGACTTGCCCTGCAAAAAAAAAAAAAAAAAATCTTCACAGAGAAGGAAATGATACAGATTACAAACTCCATAAAGCCGAGCACTGGAGAATTGAATGGAAACAAAACCTATTTCTTATTCTTGATCGATGTAAAAGAGCTGTTCAAATTAACACAACTATGTATTGAATGATAAAAAAGTTGAAGATAGTCTGTTATAAACCACTTGCACAACACTTGAAGTATTATAGTATCATTTAAAGGTGGGTTTAGATTAGTTAAAAATGTGTATTGTAAATTCTAGAGCAACTACTAAAATTTTTTAAAAGTATAATTGACGCACTAAGAGGAGATAAATGGAATTATAAAAATTAGAGAAAATAGAAAAGGAGATTCCATTGTATAAAAAGACTGGACGACTGATATTGTTTTATTCAAAACAAAAACAAGTTGAATCTAGAAGATACAGACGCATGAGGTTTTTTTCTGGTTATATGTAAACCTTCCTCTCTTACTTTTCCCTTGCCTCACAGCTGGAGTAAAAGACTCAATCATCCACAAAATAGTTGGTGGTCTTTTGATTAAAAACGTTATGGAAACAAAGTAGGATTATTTTGAAACCATTACTATCTCTGCAATGTGTGACAGACATTGAACAATTGAAAAAGTTGGGGGAAGGCAGAGGCTATAAAAATAATGCTGGAAAGGAAAAAAACTATTTACACTTAAAACAGACAGTTTGGAAGGTAAAAAATCCAGTCAACAAGGAAGTTATCTAATCTTCGCAATGGCAAACTTCCAACGTGATTATTTTCCATTCATTTGCCTGCCTGGTAGACTGAGTAGAATCACAGAGGATCTCATTCAGTTGAAACTGGCTGTTGCTGTGGACATAGGCCAGGTTTAAACTGCTTGAGTGCTTCTGCAAGTCCCAGAGGGTAGGGGTTGGAGAAGAAGGAAGGGAGAGGGCAAGGCCAGGAAGGGAATCCCACTGTGTTGCCTGAGCTGTGGGCCAGAATAAACAATGTGCTGTGACCTATTTAGCAAATGAAAACACGAACCAGAGAAAGCAGCCAAGGTCAGGGACACACACCCCCTCCTGCTGAGATGATTTGGGATGCTTAGAACAAGAAAATGAATAGCTCACATAAGGGAGTTTCCTTGAACTCCCCTGGCAATAAATCATCAACTGTAGTGAAGTTTCTGCCTTTCTAAAACTTCTTTAAATAAATGGCAGCGGCAAGCTGGGATTCGGTTTATAGGTTTATATGTGGTTTCGTGTTTTTTTTTTTTTTAAGACAAAGGCAAATCAACAGAAGAATTCTTCCTGGCTTATCCTGTTTATGTTTGAGCGTAGATGGTCTTCCTCTCTTCCAAGGTCACCAGGAACCTCTAAAACCAGACTCACTTCAGAGGTATCCTGGTGAAATCCTTGAGTTTGAAGGTTATTTTACAGTGCGTGTTTCCTAGATGATTTTGTGACCTGAAGTTAATTGTACTCAAGACTTTATGCTCAACAAAAGGAAGAGGAAAAAGTCAGAGTGTGTAATCTGACATCATGAACAGCCCTCTGAATAAAGTACAGAAGGATGGTTTTAGTAGATCTCCATCTGTTATCTAAGAATGAACCCATGTGTGTATGTACATATCTGTCTACCTACCTACCTACCTGTCTATGTGTGTGTACTTACCATGGTCCTAATTCTGATATGCTGTAATAATAATATATAGAGAAATAATCATCAGAAAATTCACTGAAAGATTCAAAGTGAATGTCCATATATGATGGAACTAAAAGTGATAATTTTCTTCTTTATATTTTGTTGGAATTTTATAATTTTTTAGAAACATTTTATAGCCATGATGTCCAATAGTAATAAAAGTATGAGTTCAGTTCAGTTCAGTCACTCAGTCATGTCTGACTCTTTGCAACCCCATGAATTGCAGCATGCCAGGCCTCGCTGCCCATCACCAACTCCTGGAGTTCACTCAGACTCACATCTATCGAGTCAGTGATGGCATCCAGCCATCTCATCCTCTGTTATCCCCTTCTCCTCCTGCCCCCAATCCTTCCCAGCATCGGAATCTTTTCCAGTGAGTCAGCTCTCCGTATCAGGTGGCCAAAGTATTGAAGTTTCAGCTTCAACATCAGTCCTTCCAATGAACACCCAGGACTGATCTCCTTTAGAATGGACTGGTTGGATCTCCTTGCAGTCCAAAGGACTCTCAAGAGTCTTCTCCAACACCACACTTCAAAAGCATCAATTTTTCAGCCCTCAGCTTTCTTCACAGTCCAACTCTCACATCCATACATGACCACTGGAAAAACCATAGCCTTGACTAGATGGACTTTTGTTGCCAAAGTAATGTCTCTGCTTTTGAATATGCTATCTAGATTGGTTGTAACTTTCTTCCAAGGAGTTCAGTTCAGTTCAGTTCAGTTCAGTTGCTCAGTCGTGTCCAACTCTTTGCGACCCCATGAATCACAGCACACCAGGCCTCCCTGTCCCGGAGTTCACTCAGACTCACGTCCACTGAGTAAGTGTTTTTTAATTTCATGGCTACAATCACCATCTGCAGTGATTTTGGAGCCCCCAAAAATAAAGTCTTGACACTATTTCTACTGTTTCCCCATCTATTTCCCATGAAGTGATGGGATCAGATGCCATGATCTTCATTTTCTGATTGTTGAGCCTTAAGCCAACTTTTTCAGTCTCCTCTTTCACTTTCATCAAGAGGCTCTTTAGTTCCTCTTCACTTTCTGCCATAAGGGTGGTGTCATCTGCATATCTGAGTTTATTGATATTTCTCCCAGCAATCTTGATTCCACTGTGTTTCTTCCACTCCAGCATTTCTCATGATGTACTCTGCATATAAGTTAAATAAGCAGGGTGACAATATACAGCCTTGACATACTCCCTTTCCTATTTGGAACCAGTCTGTTGTTCCATGTCCAGTTCTAACTGTTGCTTCCTGACCTGCATATAGGTTTCTCAAGAGGCAGGTCAGGTGGTCTGGTATTCCCATCTCTTGAATAATTTTCCACAGTTTGTTGCAATCCACACAGTCAAAGGCTTTGGCATAGTCAGTAAAGCAGAAATGGATGTTTTTCTGGAACTCTCTTGCTTTTTTGATGATCCAGAGGATGTTGGCAATTTGATCTCTGGTTCCTCTCCCTTTTCTAATATCAGCTTGAACATCTAAAAGTATAATGAGCCAAACATATAAACCATGTGTTACCTTAAGTTTTCTAAGAAAAAGAACCAGGTAGATTGATGGAAGACTCTTGAGATTCCCTTGGATAGTAAGGAGATGACACCAGTCAATCCTAAAGAAATCAACCCTAAATACTCATTGGAAGAACTGATGCTAAAGCTGAAGCTCCAATACTTTGACCACCTGATGTGAACGGGTAACTCATTGGAAAAGACCCTCATGCTAGGAAAGATTGAAGGCAGGAGGACAAGGGGGCGACAGAGAATGAGATGGTTGGATGGCATCACCGACTCCGGGACATGAGTTTGAGCAAACTCCAGGAGTTAGTGAAGGATGGGGAAGCTTGGTGTGCTACAGCCCATGGGGTCGCAAAGAGTCAGACACAACTGAGTGACTGAACAATCATTTTCATAATATATTTTATCTAACTCAATAAATCTGATGTTATCATTTCAACTTGTAATCTATACAAAATTACTGAGATATTCTCAATCATTTTTCCATTAAGCCTTTACAGTTGGCTATGTGTTTCATGCTAAGTTGCTTCAGTCATGACTCTCTTCAGTCATGCCAGGCTGTGAACTAGAGCCTGCCAGGCTCCTCTGTCCATGGATTCTCTAGAAAAGAACACTGGAGTGGAGATTGCCATTCTCTTCTCCAGGGGGTCTTCCCAACCTTCCCAATTGAACCGGGGTATCTTAATGTCTAACCTGCATTGACAGGCAGGTTCTTTACCACACCTGGGAAGCCCTATGTGTTTCATACTTAGAGCAAATCTCAATTTAGAACTGACACATTTCCAGGGACTACTGGCTACTCTTTTGGACAGTGTAGTTCTAATCTCTGGTGGCCTCGCCAGAGTCTGGGTTGGGTCGTGGTGGTAAAAGCGCTGGATGCTGGCCACTAGACCAGTGCTCAGTGACAAGACCCCTGGCCCTACGGCTTTGTGGAAAAGAATTCCCACAAAGATGGAAAGTAGCAAAGCAAGTAAAGAATTCATTAGGAGGAAAAGAGCATAGTACATGTGGATAGACACATGGGGAACTCAGGGAGAGTCCCTGAGTCGCAGCCTCAAGGCAGTTTGTATTACTTTTAGGGAGGGTTTCTTTTAGCCAGTCATTTTGATTTGCCTAGCTCACAGTCCATATTTGGTATATCTCAGGATCCTCCCATGTATGCACACGCATCTCTTACCCAAGATAGATTGAAGATTCCTTTTCTGCACATATGTGGTCAGGGAGGTCCCCTGACTTCAGGAACAAGTAATACATGGTCTGAGCAAGTTCCAGCCTCCTCCCTTAATTGTCCTGGTATGTTTATCTTGGAGTTTCAGTTCATAGGATTGAATCTCTAATCGCTTTACCCTGGGGCACCTATCTGCCTCCTGCCTCAGTTCTACAGGAAAAATAACAAAGTTTGCATGTACTGAGTCAGGTACATTTGTTAATACGTAATACAGTCATACAGAGAGAGAAAGTAGTAAGTGAGAATGGTAGAAATAATGTAGGTCGGTGTTTCATAAGCTGTCCTATGGGACCTAGCAGTTCAATGTCAGATGAGATGTTACTGAATAGCACATCCAAAAAGTATGTTGCAAAGTCAAAGAAATGTGGATACTCTGAGAGAATCAAAATTGAAACACTTTTTAGGCTATCGGGCTTCTCAGACTTTAGCTAGTATGCTTGATAAATATCTCAGAAGGAATAGGGTTTCTTATGTCCTGAACTTTTGGACAGGAGTCCTTTACTTTTTCTTGGAACATCTTGCAAGATATATCAAAGAGTTTTAAAATGAGATTTAGTGAATAAAAAAATATAAAAATATACAAGGTGAGTTGGTATTGAAATGCTACAATTCATCAGAAATATCATGACTATCCTTTTGTACGTTTGTGTACGTGTGATTTGCAGGGTATACAATATATTGTGTATGCCTTTTCTCTCTCACATATTTTCACGTGTGTTGTTTTAGCTTCACAATTAGCCTGGTAATGAAATAAGAATAAATAAAATAAGGACTAGTGATTCTATTCTATATAGGGTAAAAAAATAAATAAAAGTAAAATTCTACATGCTAAGTGCCTATTGTCACATTGTTATTTGATGATTTAGGAATTTTTAAAGTTTATGTATCCCAGCTTTCAAATTTTCTTTCAAACTATATTATTTTTCTCCAGATTCTCATTGTAATGTTTATTTTGATGTAAACTTAATCTAGGACCTTTTAAAATTTTTATTTTTTTGCTATTTTAATTAGAATGTGTTTGGTGTAGTCTTATTTGGATTGATCCTGTTTGGGACTGTCTATACTTCCTGAACGTGGATGCCTGTTTCCTTTCCCAGGTTAGGGAAGATTTTGCCTATTATATTTTCAAATACATTCTTTTCCTCTCTCTCTCTCTGTGTCTCATTTTTCCTCTTCCTCCTCCCTTCCCCCTCTCCTCTTCCTCATTTTCTCCTTCCTCTATAATGTAAATGTTAGTGCTTAATTTTGTCCTGAAAGTGAAAGTGAAGTTGCTCAGTCATGTCTGTGACCCCATGGAGCCTACCAGGCTCCTCCATGCATGGAATTTTCCAGGTAAGAGTACTGGAGTGGGTTGTCATTGCCTTCTCCAGGCTATCTTCCAACCCAGGAATTGAACTCAGGTCTCCTGCATTGCAGGCAGATGCTTTACTGTCTGAGCCACCAGGAAACTCTCCTCTTTTCTGCTGCTTCTTCTTTTTTTATTTTTCTGTTCAGCTTCAGTGATTTCCACTACTCCATCTTCCAGATCATGGATCCTTTCTTCTATATCATCTGATCTACCATTGATATCTAACGTGTCTTTTGCACTACAGTTATTGTATTCTTCATCTCCTTTTGGTTCTTCTTTATATTTTCTAACTCTTAAAAAACTTCTAACTTCTTGCTCTGTTCATCCAGTTTTCTCCTGAGTTCTTTGAATATCTTTATGATCATTGCCTTGAGCTCTTTATTGGATAGATTGCCTATCTCTGCTTCATTGCCTATCTCTGCTTCATTTTGATCTTTTGGGGATTTTTCTTGTTCCTTTCTTGGGATCATGTTCTTCTGTTTCTTCCTTTTTCCTGATTTGCTGTTTATATTTCTGTGTGTTTGATAGGTTGATTACATTTTCTGACCTTGGAGAAGTGATCTGTTGTGAGAGAAGTCCTGTGTACCTCAGCAGAACACTCTCCTGTAGTTTCCAGAGCTGTATGTTCTAGGGATGTCACCTATGGGGCTACCTGGGTCCTGTTGTGTTGGGCTGACTAAGTGGTTGGTCTGATAGGAGTGGTTGGCTCCCAGTCAGGTTGGTTGCCAGGCCTTGCCTTATGTGGAGATGGCATCTGCTGACTGGCAGGCCTGGGTTAAGAGGCAACTGGTTAAGAGCCCTGGGAGTTCCAGGGCTGGTGATGGTTCACTGGTGTGCAGAGCCAGCTTCTATCATGGCTGGTTCTGTGATCTAGTGTTGACCTGCTGGTGGATAGGGCTGGTTCCTGACATGGCTGTCTGCAGGGACCTAGAAATCTCAAAGCTGATGTCAGCTCACTGATGGGTGGGGCTGGATCCACTGACCAAAAGCCTATGGACCATCACATGGTCATTGTCAAAATTTCTCTTAAAAAATAAATTGAGGAACAATGGTCACATCATCCAAAATATTGTTTATATTACATTTTTTGAAACAACTTTTTTGATAGATCTGAAAAATATTAAAAGCTTTAATTATTGCTCCCTGAAAATCTGATGCCTTGTTGAACTCCAGCAAGGCTGATGTGCTCATTGTACCTCTCTCACTAATTTTGATAATCATGGTTGAGTCAGTCCTGAAGTCATCTGCCTTGGGCATCAGGAGAACAGAAACGATCAAAATGCACTCCAGTTACTTTTGTTTGTGTGCTGGTGCTTGTGTGGTTGAATATGAATTGAAAAGATGTTAATAAGCAACTAAGCAGAGAATGTTGATGGAACTAGAAAAGGATTAAATTAACTTTCAGGGAACATTAGGTAAACCTAACTCTGCATGTGTATTTGTGCATGTATATGCCTGTATGTGTGTGCATATATATGCATTTGCACACACACACACATGAGAGTTCAGTTATGTAGATGAGCTTTGGAAATCAGAAATACTTCTGTCTGCCAGTCTCAGTTCTGTTCATTTACCTGACATGTAGAAGTGAGTTCCATGTTTCCCCATGAATTCTTTGTAAATGTGGCAGGGATATTGGTTTGTTGTTGAATGGACGCAATAGTGTTAGCAATGGCATTTTGTGAAAAAGCATCAGCTCTCTGGAGCTACAGAATGACTACTCCCTTGTCTGTGATTGAATTGTAATATCTTTCACCATCAATTACCATTGGTAATCAAAGATGAGATCAATTTGCATCTCAAAATAAACCACTCACTGTGTACAGGAGTGTACATTATGCTCCCTATCTCTTAGATATGTTAATCAGAATAATTTCAGCAGTATATGGATATCCACTATTAGCAGCCATCCCCTCATCATCACTTTTCATCCTTCAGTTCATCTAAAAAAAGGACACCTTTGGGCCAATATGTAGAGGGTAAAGAAAGATTTGAGCAACTCTTTCTCCATCTTTTGGCTAGTTTTCACACTGTGAAACTCAGTGATGCTTGAAGTATAGATGGGGTGGAAGTGTGTGTGGCAGGGTGTCCTTTCTTCATAATTAATATAAGTGCAATTATTCTAAGAATCAGATTTTCATAGGACTTCAAGGACTTTAAAGTCTTGGGCTAAGACCTCACTTAGTGCATCGTTAAAAGACTAGTCTCATGCCAGTTTCCTACATAAATACCAATTGCACTTGGTTGAAATTGGCCAGAAGTATATTTCATTTCATTATACTTATAATAGGAACAGTGAAAAATCTTTCTCTTAGGCTTTTCTGTGGCTGATCTGAAATGCCTGGGAAAAAGCCTGTCTAAATCTAACCATCTAATCTACGAAAAGATTGGTCTCTTTTACTAGTTTAATAAGGGCAGTTTCGGTGTTCACTGATGCTAAGCCACCATAATGATGTTAAAGGAGGGAAGTGATAACAACAGGAAAATTGCACATATACATACACTTGCACACACACAGGAATGTGTCTAAATCTCACTGTTACCTTCTAACATTCCCCATCATTTTCAAAAGGACCCTCCCTGGAAAATAAGATAGATATAAATGTATACATCATGGCTGGTGTATCTTCATATAAATACCATGGGTAAGTGATATGTGTGGTCTGCATATGCATATTCATTAATTCTTTATTTTTGTGAATTATACAGTGACTCCTCTACCGTTAACCATATTATAGTTAATGATCAGTGAGTTTCACAGTGAGAAAAATGAGAATAAGGCGAAAAGAGAAAGTTGCTTTTGTAACACCGCATTTGTAAACCTGTAAATCAGAACGTTTGCCTTTTTGGTACATAATTCCTTCATGAAAATGGGGGCAGAGAACTTCACCTTTTGGCCTATGCCCATACTCATAATTTGGGCAGAATTGTTCCTTCTTTACCAAGAATGTGATCTGCATAATCCTGTTGGAGAGGCTGCCTAAAAATGCTGAAGTGATTTTGTACCTTGTGTTGATGCCAGTGCAACACCAAAATGATGATTCTTTATAGAGACCAGAGGGAATAATTTCTCTTGATACCTTAGAGATTATTTGAGGAAGAATTATTAAAACCAAACAGTTATTTAAATTCCAGAGTGAACTTCAGCTCCCTTTGACTTGTGAACCTCTCCTCAAGCTCAGAAAACTCCTCTAATGTGGATAATTACACTGATGGCTGGCCTGAGAAAATAGGCCACCGAAATGGGCTTTGTGTGATTCTGTTAATTGCTGCTGTAGACAAGCAGCCTGGCCCTTTATTCATGCCTCACAAACCTTTCATCAAATGAGTAGATTATTTCTAATGCATATTAGATAGGATGAACTCATCTTCTAAGAAGGGCATTAATATATCTAGTGGGTTTTTTTTTTCCCCCAACTGAGGGAACTTGCTTTAAATGCAACTTCAGCTTAGTTTTGCTCGAGATGTGCTTTAGCATTCTTAGCATTCTGCCAACAGCCAAGTAGCAAAACAATTTATTGGTTTATGGCTTCTGATTTGATGCTGGGTGCGGTTATACCATGTCAAACAAAAATGATTGCTAATATGGTGGCATATGTAGCTTACCAAGGTCATTCTACATAAGTATGGGACATGTAACTTCTGCTTTAAGATCTGGAGAAACACTGGTGATTCAAACAGTGATCTCTCAAGTCAGAGGTCAAGGCTGAAATCATAAAAAGAAAAAAAAGGAGAAAATAGTATATTAAAGCTTAGACACAAATATTACACCACTTCCTGCTCCAGGGAGGACTGAACAAGCGTGACAATGAAATGATCTTTCTAACTCAGAGGAAATATGACTCTCTTTGGAAGATAGCGTACAACTAACAAAACGGAACTGATGGCAATAGGAATAGCAGAGGTTATAAGGTCTGCAGGACCTAATGCTCTCATGATTTTCTAAATTGAAGCTACGGGTTATTTTTGTGATCTGGGCTTCTCATGATGAGACAGTTATACGTTTCTTTGTTTGTTCACCTATGTGCCTATGACCCAGTGGGACACAAAGCAGCCATCAGAAGCAACTGGAATTAGAGTCCTCTGTTCACTCTACATAGCAGTAGGCAGCCGTTTAACCAAGAACAGAAGAAAAAATGATTGAGCTCCGTAACAGTTCATTAGAAGTGTCAGGTTACAGAAACATATACAGTGTTGTTTACAACTTTACGTTTTTACACCGTAAGTGTTTTAGAGAAGAGTAATTTTCATGTTTTCCTCCCGAGCTGGGATATTGAGGAGGGGGTGTAGAAGGACCTTGCACAGGATGGTTAAGAGGAAGGGAGGAGACAAAATGGCAAAGAGGAAATTCGGTGGCATGTTTTGGAGTTCCGGGGCCAACAGAGATAGGCTTCAAAGTCATTTAAGGCCTTAGTTCTTGCTCAGTAAGAAGAGTTGGCAAAAAGATAAGCTGAATTACATATGTATGCATGTTTATATTAACATTAAGTGTGGGAGTATGAGTGTGTGTATGTATTTGTAATGGCAGTATTGAAGTGTAAATCATGAAGGTAAACATATAGGTTCAACATGTGTTATATTTAAATGCTGCTTAAAAATGAAAGCTGTGTGTTTGGGAGCCATAGTTTCCATGTGTGTATTTGTGCATGTTTTTATGTGTAATGTATAGAATTCGTGCATATGCATACATATGTGTAAACAGTATTGCAGTTTTCCCATTCTTCATCCATCTTCATTTTCTACAGTGGTCATTTTTAGTCACTAATTCGATACATATTGGTTGGAAACTTTCCATGTGTCAGACACTGTTTTGGGTGGAATACACAGCACTGAACACAAACCCCTCAGCTCTCACAGTGCTTTTATTCTGACAGTAATAAATCACTCTACTCAGAGGTACCCTGACTTCATAACATAGGTAGGCCTTGCTTCCTTTTACTTTCTCTTTCTAGCATTCCTGAAACTAGCTGCAAAAGGTTTTATATATACTCTTGAATTATTCATTCATTAAAAAAAATTATCTATTTGACTGTGCCAGGTCTTAGTTGTGGCATGCAGGGTCTTTAGTAGTGACATGTGGGATCTAGTTTCCCTGGCCAGGGATTGAACCTGGATTCCCTGTTCATTGGAGTGCTGAGTCTTAGCCACTGGACCACCAGGGCAGTCCCTGTTGATTCATTTTCTTTCCACTCCTGCACAGCTCCTGTCAATGCCCAGTGCTCACCGTTATCATCACTACCACGTACTGTTCATGAGAAAAGGGATCTCTGTGCAAGGATTGCCCTCTGATGATTTTAAAGAGGAGTACCTAGAGGTAACTGTTCCATTTTGGATTCTTCCAAAAGATACACATGAAGAATGTGGACATAGGGAGTTTATTTGGAGGCTGATCTTAGGAAGCATAATAAGGAAGTAGAGAAGTAAGACAGGCAAGAAGAGCAAGCTAATAAATAATGCATTTAATGGGCTATTGCTAGATGACGTAAAGAATATGCATGAGTAGATATTACAGCTGGATTCTGTCGTGAATGGGCAATAAAAGCGCACTCCCCCAAGGAGTCTCTAAAAATAGGGGTGAAACGTGCCTCAGAATCACCTTACTCAGGGCAAAGAAGCATGCTCCAGGAGAAAGATAATGGCCTCCAGTGGGGAGATGCAGAAGCCATCCACATGTTCCTGCAGGGAGCCATCCATGTCAGCAGATGACATCTGAGGAGGGCTGAGGGAAATAGGTGGACCACCCTCAGCACAGCAGCAGCAGAGCCTCACTGACCCTGTGATGACATCCTGTTTCCAGTGCTGCGTCCTACATTATCTGTCGAGTCCTGGAGAAATGTAGCCTGCTCCCTGTGGCCAGAGAGCCTGGGAGAAAACAAGGTTATTGTCCTTAGGATCCAGAGAGGAATTCCCTGGACTGTACATCAGGACTTATTTCCCCATCACAGTTCCTTTCTATTCACTAATGAGAAAACCAAACATTTTTCAGCAAAAAAAAAAAAAAAAAAAAAAAAAAAAAAAAAAANGTGGCCAGAGAGCCTGGGAGAAAACAAGGTTATTGTCCTTAGGATCCAGAGAGGAATTCCCTGGACTGTACATCAGGACTTATTTCCCCATCACAGTTCCTTTCTATTCACTAATGAGAAAACCAAACATTTTTCAGCAAAAAAAAAAAAAAAAAAAAAAAAAAGTAAAGAAACCGTATTTAGTTATATTTCTTGTGGTTCCACCATTGTGTTTGATGATGATGTCCAGACAACATGCCTGTATACAAGTTTAGGATTAAAATTGGGCCCCAATGTGTATATGGAACACAAAATGTATAAGGTGAATAAAATCCTATTCCATCTTACCATAGAGACTGAGAAGGAACACCAGGCTCTAATCTAGAATAGATGTCATTTCTCCAAAGTTAATGCACTGTAAATGATTTCTTTCTTGAGAATTTTTGACACTAAGTAAAGTTTAAAAATGAGAACCTTCGTAGTTGGCTGCTGCCTAGTGGTTTGACTTAAGGCCCTCATTTAATTTATGATCCTCAGTGAAATCTTCTAGTTTCTGCTCTTCCTGGAGGTTGCAGCATGAATGGCTTTCTGGAATTTTTAGGATCATTTTTCTTGAACACTTACATGTTTGACTCTAGCTCTCTATTCAGGGTGAAAACCAATCTCTCAGAAAGAGAGCTGTCGGCCAGGAGACCAAGCTTGCCAATGGCTCAGCAAGCCATCAGAACATCCAGGATCTCGACTGCTCAAGACTCCCTCCCAGGCAGATGGCAGGAGTGTCAAAGGGGGAAAGACAGTGTGCTAATGATTAACATGCTGTCCCTCAAGGAAGAAGAGCGAAGGCTTTGCAGATCCTCTGGATTCTCTCTGTGCCTTTGGACTCAGTGTCCTCCCTGGCTTTCCTGTGGCCTCAGAGAGGGAATGCGTTTCTCGTTCGCTGAGAAATGCAACCCCAAAGGCAGAAAGCTGGACATACTTCAGAAGTAAGGGAGTAACGGCTCCTCCGTATTATTGGAACATCTCGTTTGTCTCTCTTTCTCTCTTTTGGAAGCAATTAACCCAACAGACACTCAGAATTTCCTCTGAGATAGAATGTGGTGTTAAAAATGACATCTTTGTGACCCTGAATTCAGAATGTGTTTCNGAAAGCTGGACATACTTCAGAAGTAAGGGAGTAACGGCTCCTCCGTATTATTGGAACATCTCGTTTGTCTCTCTTTCTCTCTTTTGGAAGCAATTAACCCAACAGACACTCAGAATTTCCTCTGAGATAGAATGTGGTGTTAAAAATGACATCTTTGTGACCCTGAATTCAGAATGTGTTTCAGAAGCAAAGATGCCAACTGAATGTCATTTCTAGAGAGAGAAATTTGTAGTTAAAAAAAAANTCCTCCAGGGGATTTTCCTGACCCAAAGACGGAACCTGCATCTTATGTCTCTTGCATTGGCAGGCAGGTTCTTTACCACTAGTGCTACCTGGGAAGCCCTGTATGCCTCTGTAGCAAATGAAAATGAAAGAGCTTGGACAAATGTATCCAGTCACCTTAGACAGTTGTTGAAAATGATGAAAATATGTTAGCTGGTGTCTGGAGTATTTGCTCAAAAAAGCAAATTATATTACTAACATGCTTATCTGTTGTCTCATTTGTTGAGTTATTTGAGCAACTTTTTCCCATTATGTCTATCCACATGTAAGAAAAAATACCTTTAAGGAAGGAAACACCTCTCTGGCTGGGCAGTAAATAGGCTGAGAATAGGTAATTATCAGCCATTATCGTCACCAGGAAGCATTGCTCCTCACTGTGGGCCTCCAAAGGATGGGCATCTTGCTGCATGTTTCTGGTGAGGGGGGTTAATATTTATTGTTTCTGACTGGATTATGGGTCCTAGGGCAATGCCAATGTCCCCCAAGACTGAAAGTAGGGCAATCATAGTGTGCAATAGTTCTTCTGTACCTAGTGCTGAAAAAGAAATGCTGAGCTGAGAGACCAGAAAGAAACATTGCCTGCCACCCCCATCCCCCTTTATATATAGGACATCAGAGGGAAGGCCTGGTGGTGGTGGTGTGTAAGAACAGAAACAAGCGTTATTAAAGTGAAACTAGAGCCACTGGAGATTTGAGAATCTCGGTTAAGGTATACGGTAGTGCAAAAACCCTGCTTATGAAGTGCCAGTAGGTTTATTGCTCTGAGCAAAGTAGGAAATTTTCTTAGAATTTGTAAAACAAATCAGAAAGAGAGACCAAACGAGCAATTTAAATAAATATTTTAGGATCTGATTAGTTTTGTGGAGTTGTACTTAAGAAGGGGATGACTGGCCAAGGATAACTTCTTCTATGAGACTGACTGGAAGCGGATGATGAAAGCTGATGACCTATCTTGGACTGGTGTCAAACTCAGCAATCAGTGAAATAAAGGACCTGGACTGCATGCGTGATGAGTGGTACATATATATTATGGAGAGACCCTTCAAGACAGGNAGGGGATGACTGGCCAAGGATAACTTCTTCTATGAGACTGACTGGAAGCGGATGATGAAAGCTGATGACCTATCTTGGACTGGTGTCAAACTCAGCAATCAGTGAAATAAAGGACCTGGACTGCATGCGTGATGAGTGGTACATATATATTATGGAGAGACCCTTCAAGACAGGCAGGGGATTACTATGATGTAATGAAGTAGGTCTTGAGAGAAGGGGAAAAAACCAGCAGAGACAGGAATGGGAGTGAAGATGATACTGCAAACTGAATGGGGAAAATTATGGGAGTGGAGCTGGGGGAAGGAGTGGAAATGTGGAGCATGGCAAGGAAGATATGGACTTATTCATGGGTGGTGGAGTGGTAGTTGTCAGGGTTGGAAAATATCGAAGATGGTGAAATCTGGAAGAGAATGAAGGTTGGTTGTGAAAATTGCATATGTCAGGCTATAGCCTAGACCAGTAGAACAGAGCAGACAGAGGGTATTCCTAGGTCCAGAAAGAACTTCAGATAATCCATCAGCAGCTCCCTAAAACATGTAGCTAAATAATAAATAAGTATGGGTTGATCTTGGTGCTATCCATAGCATGGATAGCCTGTTGTAAACACTGACACTCATTTGTAGCAATACTGAGTGTAGGCATGGTGTCACTGCATTTGTGTGATTTAGAAAACATGGTGCAGCAGAGACTGACATGCTGGAGATGGGTAGGGAAAGGCTTTCTACAGGTAGCTAAGATGAAGATAGCATTCTCTCCTCCAGTGAATTCAGAAAGGAGCTAAAGGTAAGCTTCCGTTGTGTCTAAGTACCATAGCCTGAGGAGGTGAGAGTGTGGACTCTAGGAGGAGAGGTAGAAGGGAACAGTATGAGCTTAGCACAGTGCAAAGCCGAGAACAAAAGAGGAGCAGCACTAGTCACTGTCAGTAAAGTTCAGGTCAGTAGTGTGACTGAAGGAAAATTCTGGTTGTGCTGATCAGTTGGACTGAAATACTTCTCCCTCATGAATATGTTTATCAAATGTGTTGAGGTCACCTGATGGTCAGGCAATCCAGCTGACATGTATACTGCCTCCTATATTATGCAAATTTCAGAATAACCAATAGGAGCTGCTTCAGGCATTGTAAGAAAATTTGCCATCAAGATGAAGATGAATTATTTGGCCAGCTAGCTGGATATGGCCATAGTGTTATCAAGCCTGAATAAGTGTGGGTGGCAGCATGGTCACAGTATAGCCCAGTAGTTTTTGCATTGGCATGTGAGGTCTGTACAATGGACTATAGTATCCCCGGTCCAAACTATCACCTAAAGTGATAGCCAGGCTGTGAAAAGCCAAAAGACCAATCATTTATGCAGCGTGAGTGCTGCAGTTTGAGGAGCCAAAGGGTTTCTGACAGATATGGACATAACATGGAACACTTGGTGTTTCTATTCTGAATCCTGATATGGAGAGGAAGCCTGCATCTCTCAACAGCAGCTTTAGCAGAGACCAACTTTAGTATTTGGGCTTCCCAGGTGGCACAGTGTTAAAGACTCTGCCTGCCACTGTAGGAGATGAAAGAGACATAGGTTCCATCCTTGGGTTGGGAAGATCCCCTAGAGTAGAAAGAGGCAACTCACTCCAGTATTCTTGCCTGAAAAATCCCATGGACAGAGGATTCTGGTGGACTATAGTCCATGGCATTGCAGAGAGTCAGACATGACTGAAGAACTGAGCACACACATAACTTTAATTTTTCTTAGCCTCACTCAACAATACACATGATAGTAGTTGTGGGTGATAAAGCTATAGTCTTTACTTCCAGAATAAGCTCCTCATTGGCATTAATTAAATCTTTTATTGCTTGAAAATTTTGTTGAAGCTTGTGACTTAGGCAAATTGTTAGTTCAGTGCAAACATAATTATGGTTTTGGACTGTGAATTTTAAATCATTGTAAGTAGTCTCACACACATCTTTATTAATCAAAATGGGAACCATTACAATCAATACATTTTTGCCAGTGAGAAATAAGTTTGTTTATTGCTGTAGCATAAAAATTCACACTTTGGAAGTTGACAGACTCTTAGGAAAGCATTTTCTGCCTCCTGCTGGCTGTGGAAGCATTTTCCCTGCAAAAAGTTGCCCAGATGCTTGAAGAAGTGGCAGTTGGTTGGTGAGCAGCCAGGTGAATGTGGTGGATGAGGAAAAACTTCATAGTCTAAATTGTTCAGCTTTTGAAGTGTTGGTTGTGCAACACGCTGTTGTCTTGGAGAAGAATTGGGCCCTTTCTGTTGATCAATGCTGGCTGCTGGCCTTGCATTTTTCTGTGCAGCTCATCGATTTGCTGAGCATATTTCTCTGATGTAATGGCTTCACCGGGACTAAGAACGCTGTAGCAGATCAGGCCACCAAACGGTGACCAGGACCTTTTTTTGGTGCAAGTTTGGCTTTGGGAATTGCTCTTGAGCTTATTCTCTGTTCAAACACTGAGCTGGTTGTTGCTGGTTATCGCTGGTTATCATATAAAATCCACTTATCATCACACATTACAATCCAATTGAGAAATGGTTCGTTGTTGCTGCATAAAATAAGAGAAGGTGACACTTCAAAATGATGATCTTTTCAATTTGCAATCAGCTCATGAGGCACCCTGGAGAAGGCAATGGCACCCCACTCCAGTACTCTTACCTGGAAAATCCCATGGGGGGAGGAGCCTGCTAGGCTGCAGTCCATGGGGTCGCTAAGAGTCCGACACGACTGAGCTACTTCACTTTCACTTTTCACTTTCATGCATTGGAGAATGAAATGGCAATCCACTCCAGTGTTCTTGCCTGGAGAATCCCAGGGATGGGGGAGCCTGGTGGACTGCCGTCTATGGGGTCGCACAGAGTCGGACACGACTGAAGTGACTTAGCAGCAGCAGCATGAGGCACCCACTTATCAAGCTTTTTCACCTTTTCAGTTTGCTTCAAATGTCAAAGGACTGTAGAATGGTTGATGTTGAGTTCTTGGACAACTTCTTGTAGTTGTAAGAGAATCAGCTTTGATGATCCTTTCAGTTGGTCATTGTTAATTTCTTTTTTTTTTCCAGATTTTATTATTATTATTTTACTTTGCAATATTGTATTTGTTCATTGTTAACTTCTGATGTCAAGCCACTGTGCTCCTCATTTTAAGACTGATCTCTTTTGCAGAACTTCTTGAACCACCACTGCACTGTCTGTTCATTAGCAGTTCCTGGGCCAAATGCGTTGTTGATGCTATGAGTTGTCTCTGCTGCTTTTTGACCCAGTTTGAACCCAAATAAGAAAGTCATTCAAATTTGCTTTTTGTCTAACATCATTTCCATGTGTTGTTCAGTTGCCCAATAATGTTCGACTCGTTGCAAACCCATGGACTGTAGCATGCCAGGCCTCCTTCCACTCACCATCTCCCAAAGTTTGCTCAAGTTCATATCCATTGCATTGGTGATGCCATCCAGCCATCTCAGCCTCTGATGCCCTCTTCTCTTTCTGCCCTCAATCTTTCCCAGCATCAGGGACTTTTCTAGTGAATCAGCTGTTCACATCAGATGAGCAAAATACTAGAGTTTCAGCTTCAGCATCAGTCCTTTCAGTGAGTATTTAGGATTGATTTCTCTTAAGATTGACTGGTTTGATCTCCTTGCTGTCCAAGGGACTCTCAGGAATTTTCTCCAGCACCACAGTTTGAAGGCATTAATTTTTCAGGGCTCTGCCTTATTTATGATGTAGTTCTCACAACCATATGTGGCCACTGGGAAGACCATAGCCTTGACTATATGGATATATGTCAGCTGAGTAATGTTTCTGCTTTTCAACATACTCTCTAGGTTTGTTATTGCTTTCCTTCCAAGAAATGGTTGTCTTCTGATGTCATGGCCACAGTCACCATCCGCAGTGATTTTAGAGCCCAGGAAGAGGAAATCTGTCACTACTTCCACCTTTTTCCCTTCTATGTGCCATGCAGTAATGGGACCGGATACCATGATCTTAGTTTTTTTTAATATTTAGTTTTAAGCTGGCTCTTTCACTCTTCTCCCTCACTGTCATCAAGAAGCTCTTTAGTTCCTCTTTGCTTTCTGCCATTAGAGTGGTATCATCTACATATCTGAGGTTGTTGATGTTTCTCCCGCCTATCTTGATTCCAACTTGTAACGTATCCAGCCTGGCATTTCTCATGATGTGCTCAGCATATTGGTTAAACAGACAGGGTGACAACAGACAGCTCTTTCATACTCCTTTGTCAATCTTGAACCAATCAGTTCTTCCATACAGGGTTCTAACTATAGCTTCTTAACCCACATACAGGTTTCTCAGGAGACAGGTAAGATGGTCTGGTATTCCCATCACTTTAAGAGCTTTCCATAGTCTAAATTAAATATAAAATAAGCAGTATGTAGTAGTAAGTCATTAGCAAAAAAAATAGTGATAAATGCACATTAAAATGATGTATAACATAACCACATTTATTTAGAATGTATTCCAATACCAATGGCAAATTCAACAATGCAAAAACCATTTGCACCAACCTACCTCCTTATTGCCAAATTCAGTCTTAAATTGAAGAAAAGTAGGGAAACCCACTACACCATTCAGGTATGACCTAAATCAAATCCCTTATGATTATACAGTGGAAGTGAGAAATNATGCAGACATGCATCCATCTTTTCTGCATCTGTTTCCAACTATACTGTGTCTATCTTAAAAAATGAGGGTATCAAAACCCGATAAAGACATTGAAAGAAAGGAAAACTACAGACTAATAACTTTCATGCTTATGAATACACAAACCTCAATACCTCAACAAAAGATTAAGAATGTAAATCCAGTAATATACAAAAATAATTTTATGCCATAACCAAGAGGAATTTATTCTTAGTTTGCCAGCCTGGCTCAACATTTGAGAAATAAGTAATTTAATTCATCACAACAACAAGTTAAATAAGAAACATCATGTGCCTCATCAGTAAATGATAAAGTTTCAGAAAACTTTAAATAGAGGGGAGTTTCCTCAACTTAATAAAGAAAACATAACAAAAAACCTGCATCTAACAACATACTTAATGGTGAAAAACCAGATGCTTTCGCCTGAAGATCTAAAATGATGCAAGGAAGTTCCTTCTTGACTCTCCCGTTCAGCACCCTATTAGAAGTCTTAGCTAATGCAATTAGATAAGAAAAGGAAATAAACACATACAGATCGAAAAGGAACAAATAAAATGGTCTTTTTTCAAAAATGACATGATTATCTATGTAGAATTCCCAAAGAATCAACAAAGAAAGCCTCCAGAACTAGTAAGCATTTATAACAAGTTTGCATGATACATGGTTAGGATAGAAAAGTCAGTTGCTCATAGCAACAATAAATTATTAGAGTTTGAAATTTTAAAATGCAATGTATTTACATTGAAAGCAAAAATAAAGAAATATAAAGCTAACAAAATATGCATAGGATCTATAAAAATAAACCTACAAAACTCCAAAGAAAGAACTCAAANTCAACAAAGAAAGCCTCCAGAACTAGTAAGCATTTATAACAAGTTTGCATGATACATGGTTAGGATAGAAAAGTCAGTTGCTCATAGCAACAATAAATTATTAGAGTTTGAAATTTTAAAATGCAATGTATTTACATTGAAAGCAAAAATAAAGAAATATAAAGCTAACAAAATATGCATAGGATCTATAAAAATAAACCTACAGAACTCCAAAGAAAGAACGCAAAGAAGATTTAAATACATAGAGAGATATTCTGTGTTTATGAATAGGAAAACTAATACTATTAAAATGTCAATTCTTTCCAGTTTGATCTATAGATTCAATACAATCCCCACTCAAAGTTTTAGTAGGCTATTTTGTGGATATTAACAAAATGACACTAAAGTTTATGGAAAGCCAAAGGACTCAGAATGTTCAACACAAAGCCAACAAAGAAGAGCAGTCAGAAGACTGATATTACCCAACTTCAGGGCTTATTGTACAGCTATGGTAATCAATACAGCATGGTATTAATGAAGGAACAGACAAATAGGCCAATGGAACAGAGTGCAGAGGCCAGAGAGATTTGTTCAGTAGTGGAAATGTTAGGAATGAAACCACAATAGTGAATAAACGACATTATGTATTTGTCAAAACCTATAGAACTGTACAAAAGTATATATTAATGTAAATTATGTACTTTAAGTACTGAAATAATGTATCAGTATTGTTCATTGGTATTTAACAAATGTACCATGCTAACACAATTTATTTATAATAGAGGACATTTAGACCTTGGACATATGGAGACTTTCTCCTCAATTTTTCTGTAGATCTAACACTGTTCGTTAAAAAGCAGTCTGTTTTTTAAGATAATCTAAAAACATAAGCCAGATATATGGGGATTGTTCTTTTATCTTCCTCTTTTTTCATACCCATTCTTCATTCACTCAGTGCAAGGATTCAGTGTTTTAAACTGCCTTCAGTTTTATTTGCTTTTCAATGTTATTGCCATTTTCTAGCAGAGATCATCTCTACCTGGAATTTGCAGTAACTTTCCAGCTGTTCTTGTTGGCCTGCTATCACAGTCTTCAAAATATTGATAGAGTGAGCTTTCTTTGATACAAAATGTATCTTGTCATTCTACTGCTTAAAACTCTTGTTTGGATTTCTATTTCCAAACTTGCTTTTTCTTTTTCTAACTTTTTGTTTTACATTGAAACATAGTCAGCTAACAGTGTTGTGATAGTTTTAGGTGGACAGCAAAGGGACTCAGGGAGTTGGTGATGGACAGGGAGGCCTGGCGTGCTGCGATTTATGGGGTTGCAAAGAGTCGGACACGACTGAGAGACTGAAGTGAACTGAACTGAACTGATCCATTCTCCCTCATACTCTCCTTGAATCCAGATAGTCACATAATATTGAGCAGAGTTTCCTGTGCTATGCAGTATGACCATGTTGATTATCCATTTAAAATATAGCAGTGTGTATGTGTCCATCCCACACTCCCCAACTATTCCTTTCCCCTATTCTTCTTCCCCTGCAAACCATGGTAACCATAAATTCATTCTCTAAGTCTGTTTTTGTTTTGTAAATAACTTCATTTGTATCATATATATTTTTTAAGGTTCCACATATAAGGGATGTCATATGATATTTCTCCTCTGTCCTACTCATTTCACTCAGTATGACAACATCTAGATCCATTCATATTTGATAAATCCATCCATATTGCAGCAAATGGCATTATTTTATTCTTTTTAATGGGCAGATAGGATTCCACTGTATATATGTACCTCATCTTATTTATGCATTCCTCTGTCAACGGACATTCATGTTGCTTCCATGTCTTGGCTATTGTAAGCAATGCTGCAATGAAAGTTGGAGGGCATGTATCCTTTCAGACCATATTTTCCTCTGTTTATATGCCCGGGAGTGGGATTACAGGGTCATATGGTAGCTCTATTCTTTATAAGAAAGAACTTAAGAGAACTTTAATCATTTAGCCATAAATGATTATATCTTTCAGTTCTTTTTTCCGCTTGGTTTTTTGTGTTCTGGCTGGAATTAGTCTGAAATTCCCAGGGGTCCACCAAAACCAGGCTCTGTATTGTCTTCAGTCTTATCTGCTAATCCCATTGCCTGAATACTTTTCTTGCCAATCTTTATTTGCTTGGTTTATGTTTTATCCTTTGGAATTTTGCTTAGATAGTACACTATCCAGGAATCTTTCTACTCCCCACAAACTGACCTAAATATTCCTCCTAAATTATCTTGATTTTTTCCTAACATTCTATGCAAACTTCCTGCTTTTTGCTCATTATTTTTGTTGGATCATCACCTCGCTCATTCTCTACATTTTGCATTGTCTTCCCAGAATCTGTAGTGTAACGTGATCTCTATTACATACTTGTAAAAGCAATAAGAAAAACACTTAAAATCAATCCTGATAATGTATCATAGTTAAATTCATGTCACTAATGAAAAA
The DNA here is from genome assembly GCA_006410615.1 of Neotragus moschatus. NCBI lineage: Eukaryota > Metazoa > Chordata > Mammalia > Artiodactyla > Bovidae > Neotragus > Neotragus moschatus. The sequence goes on from SJYA01001288.1 coordinate 846,843, forward strand.
AATGCGTTATAACTTGAATGAGTTCAGTGGAAAAGAAGAGATATGGACTAAAAGAATTAAGCCAAGGATTATAATATTAAATTCTGTTCTTCCAGGACCCTTTTAGTCACTCAAGTAACTTTTTGGTAACAGTTTTATTAAAATACAATTCACTTACTATATAATTCACTAATTTAAAATGTGTAATTCAGTGCTTTTTATTATATTCAGATTGTGCAACCATCAATACAATCAATTCTAGAATATTTTCACTACAACAAAAAGAAACTCTGTATAGCCATCACCCCTCAGTCCTCTCATAACCAAGGCAACCATTAACCTACCTTCTGTCTCTGTAGATTTGCCTAAACTGGACATTTCATATACATGGAATCAGATATTGTGTGGTCCTTTATGCCTGGCTTGAGGGGGTAATGTTTACAAGGTTCATCCATGTTGTTCAAATAACTTCTGATAGTTTTAACTGTATGTCTTGAAATTTTCAACAACAAAGCTGGCCAAAATACATCCAGATCTAACCCAATCCATTAATTAAAAGTTTTAAATATTATAATGGCAGTTTTTTTCTGTTGGTCAATGTACATTTTACAGAATATATTTTATGTGAGAAAGTTTAAGATTTATCGCCAGTTATGAAGAACTTTATCCTTTAGACTAGGATAAAGTTTGAGCCACTGTGAAGGTACATTATATGGTGTGAGTAGAATGCACATTTTTTCTTAAGAAAAAAAGTGAAAGTTAAATTGCTCAGTTATGTCCGACTCTTTGTGAACCCGTGGACTGTAGCCTACCAGGCTTCTCCGTCCATGGGATTCTCCAGGCAAGAATACTGGAGTGAGTTGCCATTTCCTTCTCCAGGGGATCATCCCGACACAGGGATCAAACCCAAGTCTCCCATATTAGAGGCAGATGCTTTAACCTCTGAGCCACTGAGTTTACTAAAGTGCACATGGATTGATATAATAATACCAAATATGTTGTATTCAGTCTACAGACTCATCTGTGGTTATTGAAACTGACTATTTAAAAGTATGTGTCAGGAATATTGTTTGACTAAATCTTCCACCCTTGTAGGAGTTCAGCCTGCTCCTGAAAGCATAAAGGCTGACTTTGTTTAATACAATTTGGTATTATCTTCTTTTAACAGTTGATGATGAAAACATCAGGATTGCTTTTAAAATACTGAAGAAACATGCATGTACACTTTGGAGCACATGTGAACACTTGATTTACTGCTGATAAAAAATGTTTACAACTCCAGCTTACTTCATTATGTGTGTACAAAAGTACCTAATATTCTTTTCCTCCCTTTTCTGGAAATGGTAAATGAAGATTTGCATTCAGGGTAGAGCATCCTCTTGGGGAAGCAGTAGATGCCTAGACTGACATTCCCTAAGCCCCAAACCTTGTTAAAAATGGTTTCAGTCCTGGGGACCTAATGCACTGATTGCTTTCCTAGAAGGAGTCTCATCGCTTGCTCCATTCGGTCCTGTTACTGAAGGTCTAATTACATCTGTTATGCTGTTCAGTTTCACAGAAGGTCGGGGAAAGACATTAGCGGTATTAGGGGATAGGGATGGGGGCATGTAACACATATACACGCACATCTACACACACACTCATGTTATGGGGTTTTGAGAAATAAACTGGTGATCAAGCTAGAGTAGTTGTGAAATTGTATCTAAACTATCACGTGTCTTACTGTAACAAGACAAAATGGAGATGGTTCCAATTCTGCATGCTTGCCCAGGCAACAGGGAACCAATTACACTGTCAAAATCTGAAACACTGGGAGCTTAAAAGCCCCATAGGACTTCTTTGGAACCAAACACTGTTTTTTTGCTATCTATAAAAGGACAAATAAAGCATTATTTTTATCCTGTTGCAAAGTGTCATTTATATTCTGAGCTCCCCAAACTTTCCTAGCCCACTGTTTTCCTGTATATTGCAAACAGTATATGCTTATATGCTTTTGTGTAGTCCAGATGAAGACTGTCATCATGGCCTAATAGAGCTCAAAACGGAAAGGGAGAGGGGGTGGAAGAGAGGCTCATTATTTTTTAAATGGCTTCACTTTTCCCATAGGAATCCTATAGATCCCACTTAGCAGAAGCTCATTCCAGCACTGATTAAGTAGGAAATACACAGAATCTCAAAAGGTCAAACCTATAATCAGCTGTCCTCAGGGACTTCTATGGAAACCTTCTTCATCCAGCTTGAATTTATTGCCATCTTAAAACATAGTGCATTAGATGATATGACATTTTAAAATATATATGTAAATATCTTTATATATAGTCATATACATATATGACACATGTGCATGTATATATATGTGTGTGCAGATCAGTTCAGTTCAGTCGCTCAGTCGGGTCCGACTCTTTGCGATCCCATGAATCGCAGCACGCCAGGCCTCCCTGTCCATCACCAAGTCCCGGAGTTCACTCAGACTCATGCCCATCGAGTCAGTGACGCCATCCAGCCATCTCATCCTCTGTCGTCCCCTTCTCTTGTCCCCAATCCCTCCCAGCATCAGAGTCTTTTTCAATGAGTCAACTCTTCATATGAGGTGGCCAATGATATGACATTAAGAAAAGATACCTATATATGTGCACACACATATGACATATCCATGCATGTATGTGTGTATGGGTGTGTGATGGATGTGTGCCCACCTAAACTCACAGTAGCCTGATTTATCTGAACCATTGGATGTATTAGGTTATCTTCCCTATAGTGTTTTACTTTATGTTATTGGTTTGTTTTTATATTGTTAGAAACTTTGAAACTATACAAATTAAGTTTACTTAGAATTGGCTTTGTGGTTTTGAGAGTTCACAAATTATAGAGGCTAAAACTGTATGACTAAAAAAAAGTGTATGTAAAAGAAATAGGATAATAGAGGAGAAACAAATAGAATTCTTAATATGTTTCCAAACTGTGTGCAAGCCTGTGATAAACACTTCTTTGTGGGGAGAATATACTTGGGGAACCGGATGGCTTAAGCTGGACAAAGCTTGGTTTCTTTTCTCTTCAAATGCATTTTTACTTATTTTAGTAAAGAATTATAGTCAATATTTTATTTAAAAAATGACTTTGGTCACAGGCTGAAGGTTCTTTGCTCATCACACCTTAAAATGCCATCTCTCTTTACGTCCTCACATAAATTTGCAGTCTGTTCATCACCTTTATGCTGAGAGCAGCATCCAAATACAAAATGTTAAATCAGTCATGAACCTTCGTGCTTGCTTATCCGCGTGGAAGAAAATAGATTGTTCCTCTCTCCTCTGCTTGTTCCAAGTAGTCATTTAGTTAATACTGGAAGAAAATTGACCTTGGAGTTGTCTTGAGCTGTGAGACTGGGAAAGACTGTGACAGTTTCTCATTTAAGCCTCATTCTGTGCCCCCACTTCCTGGGAGACAACACAGTCTTACACAAGTGATGGGAAGGCAGCGATGAAAGTGCAGAGTGGCTACTCTCTGAGTCACTTTTCCTTTTCAGGGTTTAGGAAAGTGGTTGTCATTCCTACCTTTTCCTATCTCCTGAAGAAGCGTAAGAAAGGAAGAGAGAAACGGAGGGTTAGAGCAGATATTTCCCTTGTCTTCTGCTTATTGGAAAGCTGGGAGAAAGTACCCTGTGAGTGGACACAATGAGGAAATGAATGTGCTTGTCCCTCTAGTTTTGAATATGTCACAATGAGTTACAGTATGACTCTTCTGTGAGTATAGTAGCTAGGAAGTGGGAAGACTAGTGACAAGAAGGAGCTTCTCCTGGAGGACAGGGATAAACCTCCACGGATACTATCAGTGGAAATATGAGAATGGATTGGCTAGGAGCCCAGGGCAGCATTCACATAACTGGGCTCGAGTCTTCACCATATGACCCTGGAAATCTTCTGAGCCTCTAACTTCTCTGAGCCTCATTTTTCTCACCTACAACATGAGGATAACAATGGTAGATGTTTTCAGAAGTTTTGAGGGGATATTAAATGAAATAAAGATTGATGCGTGACTAGCATTTAGTAAGTGTTCATTTGAAGTCAGCTGCTGATCCTGTTAATGTTGGGAGGCAAAGACATCATAAAAATGGCAACACTTCTTGTCCCAATCAACAGTAATGTGATGAGAAATTATGACTGGATATTTACCAAGAGACACAGGTGTTTTGCCTATTTGACTTGAAGGGGTCAAGTATTTTAATGTATTTAGGAATNGCTGCTGATCCTGTTAATGTTGGGAGGCAAAGACATCATAAAAATGGCAACACTTCTTGTCCCAATCAACAGTAATGTGATGAGAAATTATGACTGGATATTTACCAAGAGACACAGGTGTTTTGCCTATTTGACTTGAAGGGGTCAAGTATTTTAATGTATTTAGGAATGTTCAGTTCAGTTCAGTTCAGTCGCTCAGTGTTGTCCGGCTCTTTGCAACCCCATGAATTGCAGCACGCCAGGCCTCCCTGTCCATCACCAACTCCCGGAGTTCACTCAAACTCATGTCCATCAAGTTGGTGATGCCATCCAGCCGTCTCATCCTCTGTTGTCCCCTTCTCCTCCTGCCCGCAATCCCTCCAAGCATCAGAGTCTTTTCCAAGGAGTCAACTCTTCATATGAGGTGGCCAAAGTACAGCAGTTTCAGCTTTAGCATCATTCCTTCCAATGAACACCCAGGACCAATCTCCTTCAGAATGGACTGGTTGGATCTCCTTGCAGTCCAAGGGACTCTCAAAAGTCTTTTCCAACACCACAGTTCAATTCTTTGGCGCTCAGCCTTCTTCACAGTCCAAGTCTCACACCCATAATGACCACTGGAAATACCATAGCCTTAACTAGATGGAACTTTGTTGGCAAAGTAATGTCCTTGCTTTTTAACATGCTATCTAGGTTGGTCATAACTTTTCTTCCAAGGAGTAGCATCTTTTAATTTCATGGCTCCAGTAACCATCTGCAGTGATTTTGGAGCCCCCCAAAATAAAGTCTGACACTGTTTCCACTGTTTCCCCTTCTGTTTGCCATGAAGTGATGGGGCCAGATACCATGATCTTCGTTTTCTGAATGCTGAGATTTAAGCCAGCTTTTTTACCCTCCTCTTTCACTTTCATCAAGAGGCTCTTTAGTTCCTCTTCATTTTCTGCCATAAGGGTGGTGTCATCTGCATATCTGAAGTTATTGATATTTCTCCCGGCAATCTTGATTCCAGCTTTTGCTTCCTCCAGCCCAGTGTTTCTCCTGATGTACTCTGCATATAAGTTAAATAAGCAGGGTGACAATATACAGCCTTGATGTACTTACTCCTTTTCCTATTTGGAACCGGAATGCACCTATAGGAAAATAATAAACTGATGAAGGACAGAAATAAGTTGGTTGAGCCTTCAGCATAGTTTACATGGAGTGTGTATTGAACTTGCTTTCCTAACCAAGTGAAGTCCAGCTTCTATTGGGAAGCTCATCTTGAATCAGAAAGAATGCTTTTGAATAGTTGCAGATATCCAGGCATAGTGTTTTGCTTAAGCGTATAGAGAATTCTCAGGAGCTCCACAGATCTGAAACGAGCCTAAGAATTTTGGATCCTGGCTGCTGTTGGTATCTGTTAACCCAGCTATGCTATAGTACTTCCTTGAAAACTTCTCAATAAATATTTCTTTCACAAAAAAAGAGTCAAATATTCAGCTAGACTCTGGCTTGACAATCTTTTATATCTAACTGATATGGATATTGCTCACTAAAAAATGCTATAAAGAATATTGACAGGTCATATAAAATACTTTGTTTTCTGTTGCTGTCTATGAACATCAGTGTGGGGAGACTGGAAATCCTAAATCAGTGTTAAGTTTTACCACACACATGCATAAATAATTTTCTCTCATCCCTGTGAATTAGCACAATTATTTGAAGAGTCAACGTTTGTGAATAATGAACGAATTGGTAAGCTGAATTTTTGTACATTCTGCAAATAACTTTTAGTTGTGAAAAGTACAGAGCACAATGAGCTTTTGTCATTTTACTAATATAGAATAATGCTTAAGTGCTATTCTCCTTCATTTGAACATAACACATATATTGAAACATGCCCTAATTTTCTTGTTTATTGAAGGTCTGCTCTGTAACTAGCACTACTCTAAGCACTAGAACTCAGTGGAGAACATGCCTTCTAAGATTTTGTATGCTAGTGGAGGGAATACAAGAAGCCAACAAAAGAATAAACAAGTAAACAACATAGGTTCACATTGTGAGGAAAATGACACGGAATATCTTATGTGTGTGGAAATGCTACTTTAGGGAACACTTCTTCAAAGTGCCTTTGAGCTGAGATATGAGGAATGGAAAGGTACTGGTCATGCAGAGGAAATCCTCAGCTGGAGAAACTCAGCATGTTTGGAGGATGAAATGGGATAGAGCACGGCCAGAGCATAGGGAGGAGAGGGCAAGCAGTACCTGAGGCTTGGGCGCTGAAAGGAAATAGGGCCAGATCAGGGCAAGATTTAAGATTTGGAAGCCATTGATTAGCGAGAGTGTGTGAGTGTGTGAGTGTGTGAGAGAGGGAGAGAGAGAGTGTTTCAGTTGAGCAACCCAATGACTGGTTTTCATTTTCTTCCCATCCTTATTTTGCATGCACACAGAGCTGCACACAGCTGCAACTGCGCATCTTCACATCGGAGAGAGCTGCACATTTTAGGTGAAGTTCCTCTCTGAAAGAAACCATGCTACTTGAGAGAGAGAGACGTTTTCACACGCATACAGACACACACACCATTATACACACATATGCCACATCTCTCTATATTTTTTCTTTAAGCAGGGCTATGACCTTGTCTAATTTACATTAGAAATTCACCGTTTGACTATGGGATGAACAATGGATTGTGGGAGGGCAAGACTGAAGCCAGGGAGACCAATTAGGAGGTCATTACAGAATCCTAGTAAAGAGATGGTGACAGCTTGAAATAGGATAAGGGCTTAGGAGATAGGCCATGTTAACGTGCACACACACACACACACACACACACGATGTGTTTCGGAGATAGAGTCAGTAAGACTTGTGATGGATTGAATGTAGGGGCTGAGTCACAGGAAAATTAATGTGAGTTGTGGTACAAAATGGGCAGGAAGCTGGTGGGTGTTTTAATACAACAGACCTTTGTTATAGCAAAACACTTTGGCCTTCCATAAATCACCATAGCTTGCAGCATCAGGAACTCGAAAGGACCAAAAACTCCATTAGCACTGAAGCAGAGCATCTCTACAATAGACGTCTTTAACAAAATGGTATTTGCGCCATTCGTTTTACTTATTATGCATATTTCAGAGAGCAGGGCAGAGGAGTACACAATAGTTCAGAAGGTGTGATCACATTGTTCCTGAGACTGCAGGAGAAGGCTGTTTCACTGAGGTGGGAGGGAAGGGACTCAACGTTCTGTCAAACCCTCAAATCTGTGGTATGTTTAGGCATGGCTGTGGCACGATTCCTAATAGGGTGCACTCATAGTCTGGGTGAGGACAGATTGCTGCTTGTTTTCCTCTGTGGTAGTGTTCTTCCAGATGATGGTTGTGACCCTCTCAGTTCAGTTCAGTCGCTCAGTTGTGTCCGACTCTGTGACCCCATGAATCGCAGCACGCCAGGCCTCCCTGTCCATCACCAAAATGATGAAGAATTATCAGCATTGGAGGAAAAAGCGTAATAGAAAGCATTAGGGTGTGCCTTCTATGTTATTGTTCTATGAGTTCTTTGTTTTTGTCTCATTTGCATATATGGGTACTTGGATGCATCACAGTGCAAAATGGATTTATTACAGTGGGTCTAGGTTAAAAAGAAAAGTTGGAAAACTACTGTTCTCAGGTACATTTGAGGAAACGTACTGGCAATTCATCCTTGATTTCTTGCTTGAATTTAACTGTCTAAAGACTTGGAATAGGTTTATTTCCTTACCTCATCAAGTTTAATCTTTATGGAAGACAGAGATGAACTGAACACACGTTGGAGATGAAAAAGTTGGTGGATCTTGGAAAAGAGGTGGGGAACATAAAAGCTACCAAAACACTGGGGAAATAAATGGTAAAAAGTATCCCCAAAAGCCAGATGAAAACAACAGAGCTCCAACCCAGTAGTCACAGGCTTGTTATATGGGAAAGAGTTAGCAAAAAGAAGGGTTGAGAGTCTCACGGGCAATCTTGGCCCATCCGAGTTCTGTGTGTGTCCTCCTTTGGTACTCAGTGCTGCAAAAGGGAGACCCATAACTGACATTTAAGGAATTTTTAGACAGGCACCATCTTGATAATGGAACATCCAAGAGCTCAGAGATGTCACTGAGTATATGTAGTTCTGCATCCCCAGTTCCTAGGTCAGTGATCATTTATTGGATTTGCACTGCACACAATGCCTGCGCCTTATTTCTTCATGTCACTCACAGACAAACCCTGTGAGGTTGCCAGAAGAGCAGAACAAAGCCAGATTGTAAGCGAAGAATGAAAAGATGGGAGCCTTCCTAAATTACAGACCAAGGAAGAGTCCAGGATCTCTCCTGGCAGTAACAAGGAAGAGGGTTCAAACGTTTTAGTGACTAAAAATGGTTTCTGATTTTCCAAACATCCTCTCTTTAGGGCCCCTCATTCAGACAGAAGTAGCTGCACAAGAGGGGACTTCAGTTGCCGGTTCCCACCCTTTCTCCTTGCATTTGTTGTCTCTTAGTGTGTGCAAGACATGAACAGTTGTACGGTAGGCAAACACTTGAGATGCTGCAAGTGTGATATGTGATACTTGTAATATACAATACTAATACACTTATGAAATATAATCATATAAATATGTAATATATTGTGAAACACTTCTTTATTTTCTTCCAGCCTGCCTGAACTAATATTCCATAGCCACTTTTGTGGAATTGAAACTATTGTTGACTTTTAAAAAACTATTCTTAATGAAAGATATGGTTTTAAGTATCCATATCTTGCCTCATGTTTCCAGTTAAACCTCAGGCCTCTTTTAAAAGTTGGATTCAAAGAGAATGGTGTGGTATGGCAACTGGAATGAATCTGTGGGAAGGGAAATATTGAGAATTTTAATTAGTGGATATGAAACATACAAATTTAAATCATAGACAACAGTTTTGGGTGCTACAATTTGAAAAGGACATCTGTAAACTGGAATATGTCCATAAAAGGGAAATAGGACTATACATAGAGATCTAAAAAATAAATTGTATGAGAAACAACTAAAAAAAAGAAATAATTCAGGAGGAAAATGTGAGCCACTGTTACATTGTTGGCACTGACTTCAGACTGAAGACAGAGCAGCAGCCTCTGAGGAAGTTTAGTATAAGAAGAAAAAGTTTCGTGTTAAGAAGCGAAGCTCTTTGGGAATCGTGAAGTTGGCTACCATGTATCTTAAGAATATTTGCATAGACAGAGGATGGATTAAACATCTTTATTTCTCCATTTTCTTAATTGTTGAAGAGAAAGAGACAGAGTTTGACCCAGATGATGCTTTTCAACAGGGGTGGTGCAGATTTCTAGAGATCTAAATCTTACATAATTTCAGGACCTTCTTTAAGAAAAGCAAGTTAGGTATGTAAGTTGATGTAATTTGTTGACTTAAATAGATTTTCAATTATTTTTCTAGTGAAGATGGGTTCACTTGGGATCAACAGAGAATTGCAGTATGGGGTCTGTAACTGTAGTGAGCCATGTCCAAGTGCTTGTACAGGAAGGTAAGGAGAACACTTTGGGGGAAATGGAAGTTGAGAAGGCAATGGTAAACAGAGTCCATGGCTTTTGTTGACTGAATCCTTGTCAGGAAAGAGTCTTTTTTCTTCCTGTCGGGCTCTGCTATCTTCACAGAGCATGAGAGCTCCCCCATCTGGTCTCCTGACTCTGTTTAACTGAGATTTCTGTTTATTATTTTTTCCTAAAAAGAAGCCACATAAGTGACAATTCTTTAAAAAATGGCAAATCCTAAAAACATTCTAAAGTCCAAGAAAAAATTCAAAATGTCCTTATTAGTTAGCTGCCTGACATACATATCTCTGTGATACTCTTTAGTCTGTATTTGGGAATACAGACTCTGAGCAACTCTTCATATTACAACATACTGTAGTATACACATTTATGTTTAATAGAGCAGAGAATATAAGGATACAGAGAATAGAAAGATGCTTCGATCTTCCCTCATTGTAGTCGATTAGTGCTTTTGTGCTGTGCTTAGTCACTTAGTCATGTCCAACTCTTTGGGACCTCATGGACTGTAGCCTGCCAGGCTCCTCTGACCATGAAATTTTCCAGGCAAGAATACTGTAAAGCAATTATCCTTCAATTAAAAATAAATAAAAAATAAATGCTGGAGCATGTTGCCAGTTCCTACTCCAAGGGATCTTCCACCCAAGGGATAGAACATGCATCTCTTTGGCGTTTTTAATTATTGGTAATTTAGAGCTTTTACCACCAGCCAGTTTCTGATGCTCTGCATTTCAGGCCTTTCCTCAGTACTCTCACTTGCTTCCAGTGAAAATGAGAAGCCCAATCTAGATAAGATTGACTTTGATTTGCCAGTTTCCTTCGTGGAGCCCTGGTGCTTCTGTAGAAATGCCTTAGGTGGATTTTGACTGACCCCTCCCCAAGCATACATGGCTGAGATGGTGGAAGCCCTCTGCCCAGACTTAACAAGAGAGATTCTGCTCTCCCCAGATTTATAAAGAGGATTTTTCTCATTTATGGGAGATTCCAAGGGTAAATATCAAGAGAAAACTGCCCTGAATGAAGGCATTAGGGTGACTCAGAAATAATCATAAAACCAAGAAATGTTTGTCTGCTTTTTATTATCACTTTGCTCCAGCAAGTCTGAACAATGTCAGTGAAAAATATACTTCATCACCAAAAGCTTTTGTTGGTCAGGGTTCAAAATAATTGTTGCAGTTACTCTTAGGTTTTAATAATAAATATGCTAGCTTTAGATTGGCAAAGTTTTATTATGTATTCTTCAGTAAACATTGTATTCTGCGTGGAAGCTAATTTGGAAAGCTCTGATTCTCAGAACACACAAACTTAGAGAAACTGGTTTTTAGAGTAAGTTCCTGATGGTTCTTGGAGAGGGCAACAGCGACCCACTCCAGTACTCTTGCCTGGAAAATCCCATGGATGGCGGAGCCTGGTAGGCTGCAGTCCGTGGGGTCGCTAACAGTTGGACACAAGTGAGCAACTTCACTTTCACTTTTCATTTTCATGCATTGGGGAAGGAAATGGCAAACCCACTCCAGGGTTCTTGCCTTGAAAATCCCAGGGATGGGAGAGCCTAGTGGGCTGCCGTCTATTGGGTCGCACAGAGTCTGACTGAAGTGACTTAGCAGAAGCAGCGGCAGCCTGATAGTTCTGAACCATTCAGACTTGCTTTGGTTACAGTCTGTGTCTTCAGTCACTGCGGGGTTACATATTCCTGCAATTAAACACTAGATATGAAGTAAACAATGTTAGTAGAGTGACTGGAAAGATGAATAAACAGTACTTGAGGCAAAACAATTTTGTCATTCCTTGTGACCACTTGGGGATTTGTGTTTAAAGTATAAAACTGTGAAACAGATTGCAAACTGTGAGGTTGTCTAAGTCCTTTCAGGCTGCTGTAACAAAGTACAGCAGACTGGGTAGCTTATAAACAACCAGCATTTCACAGTTGTAAAGGCTGAAAGTCCAGAGTCATGCTACCAGCAGTTATGGTATTTAGTGAGGACTTCTTGGTTCCTTAATAGTGCCTTCCTGCCTTACATGGTGGAAGGGGCTGAGCATCTTTTAGGGGTGGAGTTTCTTTTATAAAGGCACTGACCTCGTAGCTGTCGGTAAAGAATCTGCCTGCCACGTAGGAGACCCAGGTTCAGTTCCTGAGTTGAGAAGATCTCCTGGAGAAGGAAATGGCAACCCACTCCAGTATTCTTGCCTGGAAAATCCTATGGACAGAGAAGCCTGGCAAGCTACAGTCCATGGGGTCGCAGGAGTCGGACACAACTTAGTGACTAAACCACCACCATCATCACATTCATGAGGCCCCCACCTTAACCACTTTCCAAAGGCCACCTCTCCAAATACCATCACCTTTGAGGATTAGGATTTCAGCGTAATGAATTCTGTGGGAACAGGGATTAGACAACTAGGGAGAGTCTCTATATATGAGACTTTCAAGGCTAAAAGCAGGAAAATTCCAGGAAAATTTGGTGCTCACAATGGCAAGACTTGGCAGTTAGCTTTCCCAAAATAGAGCAACTGTTCAGGCTGTAGTCCTTTTATAACTTTTCCTAGAATCTGTATCTTATCAATTCTGCCATATTATATTGGATGTAAATTAAGTCCAACCCACATCTAACAGGAAATTATATAAGGCTGTGAATACCAGGAAGCTGTGCATTGATTTGAAAACCGCCTACCATACCATCCTCGCCTGTCTTATCTTTTCACCTCTACAGCAGTTCTTGAGAGAATACATTTTTATTTTGCATAGCACATAAGTCACCATTTCTTGGTGCTATCATAGGTATATATATTCACTCACACAAGAAGGAATCAAATGACTCTGAAACATATAAAGTATGCTTTGTGTGGCAAGGATATGACATGATGATAAAACATGAGATATAATGTCTGTTAATTAGTGTGAAACTACTTATATCACTAATAATGAACATGGCCCATGGCATACCTTCTTCAGAGTACCTCAAGGAAAATGCACAACTCAAATTTCCCCATAGATTCAGCAGTGCCTGGTGATTATCTCCTTAATGTACAGTGAGCGCTAAGTATCCTCAGCTATATTTAAAACATACATAGCCATCTGTACTTACAATAATAGATTAGTTCATAAAAGATCCTTTCATTGATGCATTTCCCTCATTTGTCCCTTTTCAATTTCTATCCTTTATTCTAGAAAAAGAGATCATTAGCTGAATGATTACTTAATAAGCATCTGCATTCTAATTATGATTTTTCCTTAATGTGGGTAATCTTTCCATTCATTTCTACTCTTTTAGTAACATCTGCTTGAAAACATAATCTTTATTTGCAAGATATCATCTGTCCCCACAGTTCCTTTTCCTCTTTGAAGATCCAGTGTTGGACTCTGGTATCACCATTAGTTGCTATAGAGATTATTATGATGCCACAAACAGAATTATGAATTCATGCTGGGAAGCAGTGGTGGGAAGTCTACTATTTAAAAAAAAAAGAGAAACAAATTTATAGCTCATTTAGAAATGAGTGAACTAAATTCAAGGAAGAAAACACTATTTCTCCAAGCGCACGGTGTTTTCAGAATTGTTCACCTGACGTAGAAGAATTTACACCATTTAATCTGACTGTTCTGATGAGTCACTTAGTTTGCAAACTTTGGAGGACCTTTCAGTTTATGTAAACTCTGCTTGAGTCTGTATGCAGTGGGTGATGGAATTGTAAATGCACTGATTGCTGGCGCTTCAGTCTCCTTAGGCTCATTGGTAAAGAATCTGCCTGCCAATGTAGGAGCAGCAGGAGACAGGGGTTCAGTCCCTGGATGGGGAAGTTCCCCTGGAGGAGGAAATGGCAGTCCATTCCCGTATTCTCACTGGGATGACCCCATGGACAGAGGAGCCTGGTGGACTACAAGTCTGTGGGTTCACAAAGAGTTGGATATGACTGCGTGAATGAGCATCCACACATGCACAGTGATAAATACCAGTCTCCATACTCATACCAAGCACAGGGCAGTTGCCGAAGATCATTAAAAGGGCAAAACAAAGAGATTGAGAGTCCTGCATTTCATGTGTTTCATAAGTATACACAGCCTCTATCTAAAATAAATATTACAGCACTGAGCAACTCATAATAATATGAATCCTACTGCATAAAATATGATTGAAGAGTCCCCTTGCAGGACAGCAAAATTATTTATTGCACAGAGAAAATGTCATATGGAAAGGGAGCCCCAGAGCCTAGATTCTAGGTTTAGCTACTGTTCTGCTTCAGTTTATAATCTTGGGCAATTCGTGGAACCTCCCAGAGCTTCCATTTCATAGGAAGAGTGATGGTGACAGGAAAACCTCTACTACGGTTACTGGCCAGGGATCCTCTAAGAAGTAATGAGATAGTGTCTATAGAGCACATTGAAGCCCTTAGACAAAATGAGACAGATCACTAAGAAATACTTTAAGATATTTTAAAGTTGGACTCCAGGATTTTTAGGATTTTAGGATTAGACTCCAATTTGGATTTTTAGGATTAGACTCCAGTTTGGATTTTTTTTAAGGTAGCCTACTCAAGGCTGATTTATTCCTCAGTCCAAAGGTAACAAAGTCATCAAGCTGAATTGCACTACAGATTTTAAAATAATACAGTTATCTTCATCAAGTATGAGATTGATTCTGGCAAACAAAACTAATTTCTATTTATAATGAGGACATATGAAGGAAATTACGTTCGGCAGAAATGGATAGAATGTAATTTATTTCCCAGACACATTGTTTTTCAGTTCACTTTTGGTTTAAAGATGTCTATGTTAAGTGTTCACACTTCAAAAATTCAGTCAGCAATTTTTTAGCCTTAATTTTATTGTTTTGTCATGAAGAACTGCCTTTGAGTTTACACACAATTCAATATTTGTGAAATATTTCTAAAATATTTAACACAAACCAACTAATTTAAATAGCAGTAATAAAGAATACCCATCTCATTGTGGTTGGTTATTTAACAACTCGAGTCTTCTAAAACAGTATATTTAAACACTTATTGCATTTTAGATCAAATTACCAGCCATTTTAAAACTGATTCAGATATCTAACTAATGGACATAAATATGCTAATAAGATATGAATAAAAGCAGCTTGCAAATCAATATATGTAGTATAATCCTCTATTTTTGAATATCACTAGGAAAAGTTTTTAAGTCTATACCTGGAGATATTTACATTGGTTATCTGCATAATAAGATGTCAAGAATTTCTAGTTTAAAACAGTTTTTCTGTATGTTCAGAAATTACACACAATAGTAAAATAAACTAATTTTATTTTAAAATATAAGGTACTAAAATAAAATAAAATATAAGGTACTTTATACAGAAAATTGGATTAAAGATTCATTGAGCATGCCTCTGTCCATCAGAACAAAACCCAGTTTCATCCTAAGTCAGTCTCTCCCATCAGGAAGCTTTGATAAGCTTCTTATCTATATCCATCAGAGGGCCAACAGAATGAAAAGAACAATCACAGAAAACTAACCAAAATGATCGCATGGACCACAACCTTGTCTAACTCAATGAAACTATGAGCCATGCCAGTTAGGGCCACCCAAGACAGATGGGTCATGTTGGAGGGTTCTGACAAAATGTGGCCCACCTGTGAAGGGAATGGCAAACCACTTCAGAGAATCCCATGAGAATCCCATGAACAGTATGAAAATGGAAAATGATAGGACACTGAAAGATGAACTCCCCATGTCAGTAGGTGCCCAATATCCTACTGGAGTTCAGTGGAGAAATAAGTCCAGAAAGAATGAAGAGACAGAGCCAAAGCAAAAACAACACCCAGTTGTGGATGTGACTGGTGATGGAAGTAAAGTCCAATGCTGTAAAGAACAATATTGCATAGGAACCTGGAACATTAGGTCCATGAATCAAGGCAAATTGGAAGTGGTCAAACAGGAGATGGAAAGAATGAACATTGACATTTTAGGAATCAATGAACTCAAATGGACTGGAATGGGTGAGTTGAACTCGGATGACCATTATATCTACTACTGTGGGCAAGAATCCCCTAGAAGAAATGGAGTAGCCATCATAGTCAACAAAAGAGTCCAAAATGGAGTACTTGGATGCAGTCTCAAAAATGACAGAGTGATCTCTGTTCATTTCCAAGTAAAACCATTCAATATTACAGTAATCCAAGTCTATGCCCCTACCAGTAATGCTGAAGAATTTGAAGTCAAACGGTTCTATGAAGATCTACAATACCTAGAATTAACATCCAAGAAAGATGGTGTTTTCATTATAGGAGACTGGAATGCAAAAGTAGGAAGTCAAGAGGTAAACACAAGAGAGGACTCTACACTTGGATGTCACCAGATGGTCAATACCAGAATCAGATTGATTATATTCTTTGCAGCCAAAGATGGAGAACTTCTATACAGTCAGCAAAAACAAGACAGGGAGCTGACTGTGGTTCAGATCATGAACTCCTTATTGCCAAATTCAGACTTAAAGAAAGTAGGGAAAACCACTAGACTTTCAGGTATGATCTAAATCAAATCCCTTACTTATACAGGAGAAGTGACAAATAGATTCAAGGGATTAGAGCTGATAGAGTGCTTGAAGAACTACGGATGGAGGTTCATGACATTGTACAGGAGGAAGTGATCAAGAACATCTCCAAGAAAAAGAAATGCAAAAGGGAAAAATGGTGGTCTGTCAAGGTCTTACAAATAGCAGAGAAAAGAAGAGAAGCTAAAGAAAAGGAGAAAAAGAAAGACACATCAGTTGAATGCAGGGTTCCAAAGATTATCAAGGAAAGAAAAGAAAGCCTTCCTCAGATATCAATGCAAAGAATTACAGGAAAATAATATAATGGGAAAGACTAAAGATCTCTTCAAGAAAATTAGAGATACCAAGGGAACAGTTCATGCAAAGATGGGCACAATTAAGGACAGAAACAGTATGGACTTAATAGCAGCAGGCAATATTAAGAAGAGGTAGCAAGAATACACAGAAGAACTGTACAAAAAAGATCTTCATGACCCAGATGATCACGATGGTGTGATCACTCACCTAGAGCCAGACATCCCAGAATGTGAAGTCAAGTGGGCGTTAGAAGGCATCACTATGAACAAAGCTAGTGGAGGTGATGGAATTCTAGTTGAGCTGTTTCAAATCCTGAAAGATGATGGTGTGGAAGTGCTGCACTCAATATGCCAGCAAATTTGGAAAACTCAGCAGTGGCCACAGGACTGGAAAAGGTCAGTTTTCATTCCAATCCCAAAGAAAGGCAATGCCAAATAGTTTTCAAACTACCAAACAATTGCACTCATCTCACACACTAGCAAAGTAATGCTCAAAATTCTCCAAGCCAGCCTTCAACAGTACATGAACCATGAACTTCTAGATGTTCAAGCTGGATTTAACAAAGGCAGAGGAACCAGAGATCAAATTGCCAATATCCATTGGATCATCGAAAAAGCAAGAGAGTTCCAGAAAAAAAAAAATTCTATTTCTGCTTTGTTGACTATGCCAAAGCCTTTGACTGTGTGGGTTGCAACAAACTGTGGAAAATTCTGAGAGAGATGGGAATACCAGACCACCTGACCTGCCTTCTAGGAAATCTGTATGCAGGTCAAGAAGCAACAGTTAGAACTGGACATGGAACAAAAGACTGGTTCCAAATTGGGAAAGGAGTACGTCAAGGCTGTATATTGTCACCCTGATTATTTAACTTATATGCAGAGCATATTATGAGAAATGCTGGACTGGATGAAGCACAAGCTGAATCAAGGTTGCTGGAAGAAATATCAATAACCTAGGATATGCAGATGATACCACCTTTATGGCAGAAAGTGAAGAAGAACTAAAGACCCTCTTGATGAAGGTAAAAGAGGAGAGTGGAAAAGTTGGCTTAAAACTCAACTTTCAGAAAAATAAGATCATGGCATCTGGTCTCATCACCTCATGGCAAATAGATGGGGAAACAATTGAAACAATGAGAGTCTATAGTTTTTTGGGCTCCAAAATCACATCAGATGATGCCTGCTGCCATGAAATTAAAAGATGCTTGCTTCTTGGAAGAAAAGCTATGACCGACCTAGACAGCATATTAAAAAGCAAAGACATTACTTTGCTGTCTAGTCCTAGCTATGGTTTTTCCAGTAGTTATGTATGGATGTGAGAGTTGGGCTATAAATAAAGCTGAACACTGAAATATTGATGCTTTTCAACTGTGATGCTTTCTTCTCTCAAGAGAAGACTCTTGAGAGTCCCTTGGACTGCAGGGAGATCCAACCAATCCATCCTAAAGGAAATCAGTCCTAAATATCCATTGGAAGGACTGATGCTGAAGCTGAAACTCCAATACTTTGGCCACCTGATGAGAAAAACTGACTCATCTGAAAAGACCCTGATGCTGGAGAAGATTGAAGGCAGGAGGAGAAGGGGATGACAAAGGATGAGATATCTGAATTGCATAACTGATTCGATGGACATGAGTTTGAGTAGTCTCTGGGAGTTGGTGATGGACAGGGAAGCCTGGTGTGATGCAGTCTGTGGCATCGTTAAGAGTTGGACATAACTGAGTGACTGAAGTGAACTGATACCAGATGAAAATAATACCTTTTCCCTCTTTTCAAGGTATTATGAAGCTCAGTAGAGATAAGGAATGTAAAAGTACCTAGGAAATTGTGAAATTCGTTGCAAATGTATGTTGTTTGTGAAATTATACTCCAAATTTCAAGCTTTTTAAGAACAAAGATTATTTCTCTGTCCATTTCAAGAATATCCTTACATTGCAACTGTTTAAAAATATTTTCTTTATTTGGAAACCAACCCAAGATCACTTTTATATAAGTTGGAAAAAAGTACAACACATTTCCCTCACACCTCAAATATCACAGATGGAAAACTGTCATTTTGCCTCACTATTTTCTATGCTAAAGTGATTTTTTAAATGTAGCAAGTGACTAATATATGCCTAAAGAAAATTTAAGATTTTAACTATTTCTGTTTGTAAGTAACTATTTGTCAATGAATTAATAACTATTTCTTAATGAATTGAATGCTCCAATGTCAATAGAGAACCCATTTTTTTCTTTCAGTTTTATTGAGATACAGTTGACATACAGTACTATATAACCTTAAGGGGTAAACATAGTGATTTGACATACATGATTCATGAAATAATTACCACAATAATTTTTGTGACTGTCCATCATCTCAAATGAACAGAAAAAATACAGAAAGAAAAAATCTTTTCCTTGTGATGAGAACTCTTGGGATTTACTCTCTTAATAACGCTAATGTATAACATAGTTAGTTCAGTCACCCAGTTGTGTCTGAATCTGTGACTCCATGGACTGCAGCACCCAGGCTTCCCTGTCCTTCATCAACTCCTGGAGCTTGCTCAAACTCAGATCTGTTGAATCGGTCATGCCATCCAGCCATTTCATCCTCTGTCATCGCCTTCTCCTCCTGCCTTCAATCTTTCCCAGCATCAGGGTCTTTTCCAATGAGTTAGTTCTTTGCATTAGGTGGCCAAACACAGAGAAGTGTTAATTATATTTATCATGTATATTACATACCTAGTACTTATTTATCTTTATAATCGGAAGCTTGTACTTTTTGACTCAGTTCAGTTCAGTCGCTCAGTCATGTCTGACTCTTTGCGATCCCATGAACTGCAGCATACCAGGCCTCCCTGTCCATCACCATATCCCGGAGTTCACTCAAACTCACATCTATCAAGTCGGTGATACCATCCAGCCATCTCATCCTCTGTCGTCCTCTTTTCCTCCTCCCCCCAATCCCTCCCAGCATCAGAGTCTTTTCCAATGAGTCAACTCTTCGCATGAGGTGGCCAAAGTACTGGAGTTTCACCTTTAGCATCATTCCTTCCAAAGAAATCCCAGGACTGATCTCCTTCAGAATGGACTGGTTGGATCTCCTTGCAGTCCAAGGAGCTCTCAAGAGTCTTCTCCAACAACACAACCTCTATCTAATTCCATCTCCTCCTACCAACTACTTCTGGTAATCACAAATCTGATTTCTTTTTCTATGTGTTTGCTTGCTTGCTTGTTTGTTTTTGAAGCATAATAGACCGACAACACTATGTTAGTTTTGTTACACATCATGGTGATTCGCTATCTCTATACTTTTCAAAATATCTCTATACTTTTCACCACGGTAAGTCTAGATACCATCTGTAACCATACAAAGATATTACATAGTTATTTCATATCCCTGAATAACTTTCTTTTTTGCAACTGCCCCTCCCCATACTTCACTTCCCTCTGACAACTGCCTGTGTGTTTTTTATATCTGCATGTTTTATCTGTTCATTGGTTTTGTTTTATTTTTAATTCCACATATACGTGATTATACAGATTTGTATTCCTCTGCCAAACTTATTCACTTGGGTTAGGGTTAGAGCATAATGTACTCCAGGTCTGTCTATTGTTGTCACAAATGGCAAGATATTATTCCTTTTTTATCGATGAATAATATTTCACTCTGTATTTAGGCATGAATGTGTGAGTGTATTTATATGTAAAATAACTTCTTTATTTATTTGTGTATACCATGTTGGCTATTGTAAATGATACTGCAATGAATATGGCAATCTATATATCTTTTATAATCAATGTTTTTCTTTTCTTTGGATAAATACCCAGGAGTGGAATTGCTGGATGGCATCATAATTCTATTTTCAACTGTCTAAGAAGTCTACATGCTGTTTCCTACAATGGTTGTACCAAATTACATTCTCATTAAAAGCACATGGGATTTCCTTTTCCCTTTGCTCCATATCCTCGCCAACACTGGTTATTTGTTCCTTTTGGGGTGATAACCATTGTAACAGATATAAGGTGATATCTCATGGTGGTTTTAATTTGCATTTTTCTGATGGTTAGAGTAGACAGACATCCTTGTCTTGTTCCTCATCTTAGTGGTAATACTTTCAGCTTTTCACCATTAAGTATAATGTGAACTGTGGCTTGGTTATATATGCCTTTTATGATGTTGAAGTATGTCCCCCTGTATCCATTTTTTGGGAGAGCTTTTATCATAAAGAGATGTTAAATTTTGTGAAAAGCTTTTTTTTTCTGTGTCCATTGAGATGATCATTTGATTTTTATTCTTTGTTTATGTTGTGTATCATATTGATAGATTTGTTTATAATGAACCATCCTTGCATCCTAAGATAAATCTTACTTGTTCAAGGTATATGATAATTTTTAAGTATTGTTGAATTTGATTTGCTAATATTTTACTGAGGATTTTTATATGTATATCCATCAGTGATATTGGCCTGTAATTAGTGTGTGTGTGTGTGTGTGTGTGTGTGTGTGTGTGTGTGTGTGTATGTGAGAGAGAGACCTTTGTCTGGTTTTGGTATCAGAGTGATGCTGGCCTCACTTAATGAGTTCAGAAGTATTCCTTCTTTCCTCTGTATTTGTTTGAAGTAACTTGAGGAGTCTAGGTGCAATGTTAATTCATCTCTAAATGTTTTCGGGAATTCACCTGTGAAGTCTTCTGTTTCTGGACTTTAGTTTGGTGATACTTTTCTGTAGATTACTGATTCAGTTTCATTACTGGTAATTGGACTTTCATATTTTCTCTTTCTTCCTGCTTCAATCTTGGAGCTTGCACATTTCTAGGAATTTCTGCATTTCACCTAGGATGTCCATTTTTAACCTATAATCATCTGTCACCCCATTTGCCTCCTGCCCTCAATCTTCTCCAGTATCAGGGTCTTTTCCAGTGAGTCAGCTTTTTGCATCAGGTGGCCAAATTATTGGAGCTTCAACTTTATCAGTCATTCCAATGAATATTCAGGGTTGATTTCTCCCATGGGTGCATGTTATTGAGTATGTGTGTGTTTTTCTCCTGTGAACCTATCCCATGTCAAGTTAATTCTTAGACCAACCAGAAGAACTTAGAATGGTAGAAAAAATTTCTGCCTCAACAGTAGCCAATGATGATGTTCTGAGCTGCTCCTCATATTGGTGTTCTAGAAATGTTTCCAAAAGGCTTGCTGTAATAATTACCTGGATGAGGCACAAAGATCTGAAATATTTAACAATAAACTCACCTCTAAAGCCTCTGCCTTTTCCATTCTAAGTCAAGTTTTAGTGTCATGCTAAAATGCTGTAATATTTCAAACTTTAATATCCACATCTGTAAAATGGTAAAAATAATTTCCTACTTATAGAGGGTTATGAGGCTTATGATAATGGATGTAAAAAGTTTAGCCCAAGGCCTGATCTAGTGTTCATTCTTATTGCATAATAACTATAGAAATAGTAGTAGTGAACGATTACCATCTTCTTTACTTTTTTCCAAACAGTTTTGCTTATTTGTTTCTAAAGCAAGAATGCAAGCCCACATTTATAGAAACTCTATCCTAATTATGTTTTTCTTTTTCTGCCATAGTAATTATCTGCTGTTTTTTAAATGTTTAGCTTCATAAATACTGCATTACTGTTTTACATGTTGTAACCATTTACATTTGATATAAAGCTTCCTTTGTGCTCTTTCATTTTGAGCTTCATAACTATCTTATGAATCATGTAAGACAGATGCAAAATATTCATAATCCAAGGAAAGAGGATGAGAAGTTAAGTAAGTTGTCTTAGCTCACATAAGCAAGTAAATGACAGATTTTAGAAATGATTTTCTGATTATGTTGTACTTTCCTTGGTGTATTAAGAACACATCATCTTTCTTCCATTTATACCTTTATTTAATTTCAATTTGATCTGTGAATACAGGCATTGGAAAAGCTGGAACAAAAGTAGCCAGTGTGGTTTCAGAAAGATGCACTTAATGATTTCCTCAATAATGATTTTGTCATAGGCCCAAATGGGCTGTGATCATCCATAAAATAATTGACTTGCTGTGAAAACCAAGCTCAATACCAAATGGAAAATCTTGTCAATGCCTTCTAGACTGATGACTGATCTCCCTCAATAGCAGCATAAATATTTTTAAACTGCATGAGCATAACTATGTATGTTCACATTTGTCTAGGCTATGTATACATATCTCATGAAGGAATTTAAAACCAGAGTTAGGGGTAAATCAGAGAATTTAACAATCTGTATTTGATTTTTCAAGGTGTATGGCCTCAGTGTTAGATAAGACTGGCCTGGTTTTGTGTGTTGGGAAATTATGTGGCCTGAAAGAATATAAGCTGAAAAGAGCTGGTACCTCACAAAGGACACTGGGTACAGAGAAGCAAGGATCGTTTGCCAATAGGGTATTTTCTAGGTACCTCTTTGATCTGGTATCATGTTCATGTTTCATTCCAGGTATAAATGAAGAGGAGCAGAATCTGTCACCCCAAAATCTGCCTCTTTGGCCTAAAGATTATTTTAGGCTACCTATTTTTTTTTAATTTTTTAAATTTAAATTTATTTATTTAGAAACCACAGATATAGAAGAAGCTCTGAACGCAGGTAAAAGTTACCCTTGTGTAAGAGACATTTACAAGAGAATCTCCATTTATAAGGATGTCCTCCTCCCTAGTCATCTAGAGGTGAGGCTCGATGAAGTCTCTAGATCTCTAGAATTTCTAGATTCTCTAGAAACTCTTATCATTGGAAAAGTCTTAGACTTAAAGGAAAGGCAATGCCAAAGAATGTTCAAACTGCTGTACGATTGCACTCATTTCACATGTGAGCAAGATAATGCTCACAGTCCTTCAAGCTAGACTTCAACAATATGTGAACTGAGAACTTCCAGATGTACAGACTAGATTTGGAAAAGGCAGAGGAACCAGAGATCAAATTGCCAACATCCATTGAATCATAGGAAAAAAAAAAAAAAGGGAATTCCAGAAAAGCATCTGCTTTGACTACAATGGAAACTTTGACTGTGTGGTTCACAACAAACTGGAAAATTCATAACGAGATAAAGAGAAGTGAATACCAGACCACCTGACCTGCTTCCTGATAAACCCTGTATGCAGGTCAAGAAACAGCAGTTAGAACTGGACATGCAACAACAGATTGGTTCAAAACTGGGAAAGGAGTGCATCAAGATGTATTTTGTCACCCTGCTTATTTAACTTACATGCAGAGTACATCATGCGAAATGCCGGCCTGGATGAATCACAAATTGGAATCAAGATTGCCAGGAGAAATATCAACATCAGATATGCATATAATACCACTCTATTGGCAGAAAGTGAAGAGGAACTAAAGAACCTCTTAAAAAGGGTGAAGGAGGAGAGTGAAAAAGCTGACTTAAAACTCCTCATTCAAAAAACTAAGACCATGGCATCTAGTCTGATCACTTCATGGAAACAGTGGCAGATTTTATCTTCTTGAGCTCTAAAATCACTGAGGATGGTGAATGCAGCCATGAAATTAAAACATGCCTGCTCCTTGGAAGAAAAGCTGTGACAAACAGAGGCACTGTATTAAAAAGCAAAAATTTCACTTTGCTGAGGAAGCTCTGTCTAGTCAAAGCTATGGTTTTTCCAGTAGTCATGTATGAATGTTAAAATTGGACATAAAGAAGGCTGAGCACNCATGAAATTAAAACATGCCTGCTCCTTGGAAGAAAAGCTGTGACAAACAGAGGCACTGTATTAAAAAGCAAAAATTTCACTTTGCTGAGGAAGCTCTGTCTAGTCAAAGCTATGGTTTTTCCAGTAGTCATGTATGAATGTTAAAATTGGGCATAAAGAAGGCTGAGCACTGAAGAACTGATGCTTTCAAATTGTGGTGCTAAAGAAGACTTTGAGAGTTCCTTGGATAGCAAGGAGATCAAACCAGTCAATCCTAAAGGAAATTAACCCTGAATATTCATTGGAAGGACTGATGCTGAAGATGAAGCTTCAATACTTTGGTGACCTGATATGAAGAGCTGACTCACTGGAAAAGACCCTAATGCTGGGAAGATTGAGAACAGGAGGTGAAGAAGGCGACAGAAGATTGGGATGGCATCACCGACTCAGTGGAAATGAGTCTGAGCAAACTCCAGGAGATAGTGAAGGACAGAGAAGCCTGATAGGCTGCAGTCCATGGGGCTGCAAAGAGTCAGACACAACTGAGCCACTCAGCAGCAACAACAATCAATCCTTGTTCACTGTGTTTACCAGATAACTTTCCATAAATGTCTTGTACTTCCCCTAACATTGTTCTTTTGTCTTTAACAAGAGATGGTATTTACAGCGATGTTTTGGACCATATTGGGGAGTTACTCAGTTTTCCTGGGTATTTCCCTTGTATACAGGAGGTATACATGTTCTTTACTTATGTTTATTTTCTCCTGTTAAATCTGCCTTTTTATTACAGAAGCAAAAACAAGACTGGGACTTGACTGTGACTCAGATCATGAACTCCTTATTGCCAAATTCAGACCGAAATTGAAGAAAGTAGGGAAAACCAGTAGTCCATTCAGGTGTGATCTAAATCAAACCTCTTACGATTATACAGTGGAAGTTACAAATAGATTCAAGTGATTAGATTTGATAGAGTGCATGAAGAACTATGGAAGGAGGTTCATACATTGTACAAGAGACAGTGATCAAGAACATCCCCCAAAAAAATAAATGCAAAAAAGGCAAAATGGCTGTCTGAGGAGGCCTTACAAACAGCTATGGAAAGAAGAGAAGTGAAAGGCAAAGGAAAAAAGGAAAGATATACCCATTTGAATGCAGAGTACCAAAGTGTAGCAAGGACAGATAAGAAAGCCTTCCTTAGTGATCAGTGCAAAGAAATAGAGGAAAACAGTAGAATGGGAAAGACTAGAGATCTCTTCAAGAAAATTAGAGATACCAAGGGAAATTTTCATGCAAAAATAAGTACAACAAAGGACAAAAATGGTGTGGACTTAAGAGAAACAGAAGATATTAAGAAGAGGTGGCAAGAATACACAGAACTATACAAAAAAGATCTTCATTACCTGGATAACCATGATAGTGAGATCACTCACCTAGNATTTTCATGCAAAAATAAGTACAACAAAGGACAAAAATGGTGTGGACTTAAGAGAAACAGAAGATATTAAGAAGAGGTGGCAAGAATACACAGAACTATACAAAAAAGATCTTCATTATCTGGATAACCATGATAGTGAGATCACTCACCTAGAGCCAGACTTACTAGAATGTGAAGTCAAGTGAGTCTTAGGAAGCATCACTCCAAAGAAAGCTAGGAGAGGTAATGGATTTCCAGATGAGCTATTTTAACTCCTAAAAGATGATGCTATGAAAGTGCTGCACTCAATATGCCAGCAAAACTCAGCAATGCTGGAAAACTCAGCAATGGCCACAGGACTAGAAAAGGTCATTTTTATTCCAATCTCAAAGAAAGGCAATGCTAAAGAATGTTCAAACTACCACACAATATCATTCATCTCACATCCTGGCAAAGTAATGCTAAGTTCTCAAGCCAGGCTTCAACAGTACATGAACCAAGAACTTCCAGATGTTCAAGCTAGATTTAGAAAAAGCAGAAGAACCAGATATCAGTTTTCCAACATCTACTGAATCATCAAAAAAGCAAGAGAGCTCCAGAAAAACATCTACTTTTGCTTTATTGCCTATGCCAAAGCCTTTGACTGTGTAGATCACAATAGACGGTGGACAATTCTTTAAGACATGGGAATACCAGACCACTGGACCTGCGTCCTGAGAAATCTGTATGCAGGTCAAGCACCAACTGGACATGGAACAACATACTGGTTCCAAATTGATAAAGGAGTACAACAATGCTGTATATTGTCACCCTGCTTATTTAACTTATACACAGAGTATATCATGCAAAATGCCAGCCTGGATAAAGCACAAGCTGGAATCAAGATTGCCGGGAGAAATATCAATAACATCAGATATGCAGACGATACCACACTTACCACAGAAAGCAAAGAAGAACTAAAGCGCCTCTTGATGAAAGAGGTGAGTGAAAAAGTTGGCTTAAAAGTCAACATTTGGAAAACTAAGATCATGGCATCTGGTCCCATCACTTCATGGCAAACAGATGGGGAAACAATGGAAACAGTGAGAGACTGTATTTTGGGGGGGCTCCAAAATCACTGTAGATGGTGACTGTAGTCATGAAATTAAAAGATGATTGCTCCTTGGAAGAAAAGCTATAAGCATCCTAGACAGCATGTTAAAAAGCAGAGACATTATTTTACCAACAAGGTTTCATCTAGACAAAGCTACGGTTTTTCCAATAGTCATGTACGGATGTGAGAGCGGAGCTATAAAGAAAGCTGAGCACCAAAGAATTGATGCTTTTGAACTGTGGTGTTGGAGAAAACCCTTGAGAGTCCCCTGGACTCCAAGGAGATCCAACCAGTCCATCCTAAAGGAAATCAGTCCTGAATATTCATTGGAAGGACTGATGCTGAAACTGAAACTCTAATACTTTGGCCACCCAGTACCAAGAAACAACTCATTGGAAAAGATCCTGATGCTGGGAAAGACTGAATGCGGGAAGAGAAGAGGATGATAGAGGATGAGATGGTTGGATGGCATCACTGACGCTGTGGACATGAGTTTTAGTAAGCTCTAGGAGTTGGTGATGGACAGGGAAGCCTGGCATGCTGCAGTCCATGGGGTCACAAAGAGTCAGACACGATTAAGCATCTGAACTAGCTATGTTATATATTATAGTTATTAAGAGAGTAAATCCCAAGAGTTCTCATCACAAGGAAAAATTTTTCTTTCTATTTCTGTTTTTTTTTTTTTTTTTTGTCCATTGAAGATGACGGATATTCACTAAAACTATTGTGTAATCACACCACTGAGCAACTGAACTGAACTGATTATAAGAGGGTCTCAGTCAGGAACCTAGAAGGGTGGAGGGAAAATTATTTTTCCTCCTTCTCATTAGGAAGTATCAGAGGAGATAAGATAGTTCAACTTACCTAAGAACCTGTAACACATTCCTGGCATGGTATCTACTAATGCTGCTTTTGCTGCTAAGTTGCTTCAGTCGTGTCCAACTCTGTGCAACCCCATAGGCTGCAGCCCACCAGGCTCCCCCGTCCCTGGGATTCTCCAGGCAAGAACACTGGAATGGGCTGCCATTTCCTTCTCCAATGCATGAAAGTGAAAAGTGAAAGTGAAGTCGCTCAGTCGTGTCCGACCCTTAGTGACCCCATGGACAATAGCCTACCAAGCCCCTCCATCCATGGGATTTTCCAGGCAAGAGTACTGGAGTGGGTTGACATTGCCTTCTCTGTATCTACTAATGACTGTTCCTTAAAATAGAGGGAAAATGCCTATCATTTCATCCTTGGGAATGTAGCAGGAAATAAATGTGCTAACAGCTCATGAGGATATCACAGATTATAAAATACAAGTTAGAAAATAGACATATTTAGAAAGCTAGACCAAAGGCTGCAGTCACAGTGGGATGAGTGATGTCAGCAATGTAGAAAACTTATAAGCTATAGATAATGGCAGTAGGGTGAAAATATAAGCAGTATGGTTGAGAGATCTGATAGGGAAAAAATGTCTTCCTTCATGGGGAAAATTAGCACAAACCATTCTAATGAAATGGTGGGGTCCTCTGAGAGCATCTGCCCCCATCCCTTCTCTTTCAAATGATTTTCTTATTGGACACAAAAGGAAAAGTGAACATTGAAGCTTTGGGGAATTCTCATTAATATGACAGATTGGATGCACCCAGTGTCCCATGATCTTATTTCTTTGACAAGTTTCTGTGAGACATGCAGGCATATTGTCAGGTTACTCTTTTTAACAATGCAGAAGCATTCCCATTTCTTTGCAAATGTCAAGCATGTTGAAGAAATGGATAGAGACCACTATTTGGTTCTAATGTTCATCTTCCCTTTCCAGGATCCCTCCCAACAGAACAAAGTCCTCCTGTTCATTTTGGAAGTGATAGGCTAATGCTAACAAGCCGTGACCACTTTTGGAATCAGGAGCATCAGAAGAATAATATTTAAGGTTTCTTGAAACCCAGTCTCAGATCTCATACAGTGACAATTCCTATCACTTCACATTGTCAGAGCAAGTCACCAAGTCAGCCTGCACTCAACAGGTGGGAGATACGTCAATCTAGTGTGGTTATTATCTCAATCTCCTACAACCAAGAGTGTTAGCCTCACATCCATCTTATCCTTAGATTAAAATTCAATTAAAATTCCAGTTGTCTTGTAATGTTTAAGGTAATTTAACTTCCTCTTTTCCTGTATTCACCTATTGTTTCATCATATTCTTGTCAGACAGAAGTCTTGTCCCCAATTTTAAATGGAATTTCTGAAGTAAAGTAAAACACTGTTTTGGTTTGTTTGTTTGTTTGTGTTTTTAAGTAACCATTCCCACTATGCTAAGACTGAATTTTCGATTCTAACTGGCCAGGTCCATAAACAGGAAAAGGCTATTATGCCTCAGTTCTTCCTTTTCTCATTGTTTCTGTTTTTCAAGAACATGTTTATCCTTCATTCTTTTGTTGAGAAGCTTTGGACATTAACCTGAAAACTCAAGAATGTAATTATCCTTTATTCTTCTGTTAATTCAAGTTTTCAAGTTAACAGTCCAGTGCTTTAAGTTATGAGTGGATGAACCTTCTCTGGAGATATATATAAGTAGGGCTCAGTTTGCACTGTCACAGTTGCCATACATACTCACTGTTCATTTGAGTATAAATAATCCTGATAATGCACTCCTGTTGGAGATGTGTGGGTGTGCACATGCACGTGTGTGCATGCGCGTGTTGTAAGGGGACAGAGAGGGTTGGTATGTGTCCAGGGAGGAATAATAAATAATTTCAGAGAAAGCTAACTAATGAGAGGCAAAGGCTGAAAGATTTTCAAAAGTTGCATGTGCACTGCTTCCTGTGAGCAGCTGCCCAGGTGTCTGAGATGATGCTGGAAAAGCAATTGAAAATTCCCAATGGTCTCTATATAAATCCCTTTCATCCTAGGGTCATCTGTCAGTCTCTGCAATTCAGGAGGAGTGTCCACTGGCTACTTGCTGTGTGCTGCTGTTTATATGAGTTTTTATCCTGTTGCCAAGAGCCCTGTCAGATGAAGAGCAAGCCACATTTACCTGTAACTGCCTTACACCAGCTCGTGATGCCTAATCTCTTTTATTGATCCTCTTGGCTGGTTTCTGGAGACCATTGATTTTCCTCGCTGTCGGTTTGTGGCCTTGCCTCCTTAATGTTTATTTAGACCAGCCTCCATAAATTGCTTCTGGTACAGAGGGCGAGAGAGGCAGCAGGAGGTCAGGGGTGCATGTATACCTGTCCATAAATATAAATCACAGCTTTTGTTCTTTGCTGTTGTTTGTGAACACTGTTTGCAAGGTGAATAAAAAACGGAAGTATTCCACTAAAATGTGGGGAAGCCGTTATGGATTCCCTTGTGACTGTCTTTTTTTATTGCAGTCTAGGTATTCAATTTTCTGAATCCTAATGGTGCCTCTTGTTGTCTACTCAAACATGTAATGTTTCTTTTTGTTAAAGTGGAGGAAGAAAAAAGCGAAGCCATTGCTTGTTTGCCAGCTCAGTGCTGTACTTTTGAATGCAGGCAACTTCGTTTTCCCTTTCCACCACCCAAATTGCTTTTGTCAACACAAGCACATATATTCATAAATTTCCATATTTCAGAAGAAACAAGCAGCACTGGAGTTGACAGCACCTGGTTGAACAATCGAACCAGCCCCACTCTTTATGATAAAGTTTATAGGACTATCTATTTAGCTAAAAGCCATGACTTTAGTGGAAAAGAACTTTTAAGGTATGTGGCAGCTTCTGGTCAGCATGTTCATACAGGGGGTTGGGGAGAGAAGTGTAGAGTGCCACTGTACCTGCAATGCCCATTGACAAGCCCAGTCGAGCACAAGGCAAAATGGAAAATCGTTGCAAGCAGGTGGCTGCACTGTTATAAATAATTCAGGGGCACGTCCTGGAAAATCCAAGGGAAAAGCCACACAGCTCATTATAACAGTGAGTTGGTAGACTGCTAGATCCTTAAATCACTCGAAAATGTTTTGCAACAGCTAAGATTTTTTTCTTCTCTGCAGTAGTAGACATCATAGACACTATGAGGTGACAAGTGGTTCCCTTGAGGCCACGAGGACAGCAATCAATAGAGGGGCAGCCTGGGCTACTACTCTCTTAGTTGATATTGAAGCATTGTGCACAGAAACATCACGCAAAATAAATCACCAGGAAAGGGAGAAGCATCTTCAAGTCAGGAAAAGAAGTACCTTCCAGAAAACACTTTCTGGATCAGCTTGCTTGATTTAGCTGTCCCTGTTTTAACCTAGCTTTTTCAAATTAATCACTAGTGTGGATCTACTTGAATGTTCTAACATTGTTGCTTCCACTTACTTCCCTGATATGCTTCCTATTATTGTCTTGCTTTACTACCTGTGGCACTCACATAGGCTCTGTGTTTTATATACATTTGTCATACTCTACCTTTTAAATCTCTAAGCTCTTCTATGAAAAAAGTGATACATTACTGTCAGTGTTTTTCTTTTAATTTCTCAGAAATCTAGTATCAGGTTTAACCTGTGCCAGAGTGTGTTTACTTATCCTTTGGCCTGCATTAGTCAGGATAGGCTTCCTCATACTGTGCTAACAAATAAGCCGTGGTGTTACAGGACTTAGTCAACAAGGTCTTGTTTCTTGCTTTCAGAGCCCAGTGTGTATATAGAGCTTTCTTAAATGGCTTCCTTCCTAGTGTTGGCTCAGGGATCCAGGCTCCTCCCACCCATANTGATACATTACTGTCAGTGTTTTTCTTTTAATTTCTCAGAAATCTAGTATCAGGTTTAACCTGTGCCAGAGTGTGTTTACTTATCTTTCGGCCTGCATTAGTCAGGATAGGCTTCCTCATACTGTGCAAACAAATAAGCCCTGGTGTTACAGGACTTAGTCAACAAGGTCTTGTTTCTTGCTTTCAGAGCCCAGTGTGTATCTAGAGCTTTCTTAAGTGGCTTCCTTCCTAGTGTTGGCTCAGGGATCCAGGCTCCTCCCACCCATACACCGATGGATTGGACATATGGCGGCTTCCAAAGTAGGCATAAGAGAAAGAAAGTGTGGACTGTTATCCAGTACGTTTCATAGCCAATTCTGGAAGGGAACACATTGCTCCTTTAAAAGAGAATTATTTTTTAAATATTTGAGTACTTTTTCAACTGAAATAATTCTCTCTCTACTTCAATTCAGTTCAGTCACTCAGTTGTGTCCGACTCTTTGTGACCCTAAGGACTGCAGCACGCCAGGCTTCCCTGTCCAACACCAGCTCCCAGAGCTTGCTCAAACTCATGTCCATCCAGTCAGTGATGCCATCCAACCATCTTGTCCTCTGTCTTCCCCGTCTCCTCCTGCCTTCAATCTTTTCCAACATCAGGGTCTTTTCAGATGAGTCAGTTCTTCACACCAGGTAGTCAAAGTATTGGAGCTTCAGCATCAGTCCTTCCAGTGAATATTCAGGACTGATTTCCCTCAGAATTGACTGGTTGGATCTCCTTGGAGTCCAAGGGACTCTCAAGATTCTTCTCCAACACCACAGTTCAAAAGCATCAGTTCTTCAGTGCTCAGCTTTCTTTATCGTCCCCCTCTCACATCCATATATGACTACTGGAAAAAACCATAGCTTGGCTAGACGGACCTTTGTTGGCAAAGAAATCTCTCTGCTTTTTAATATGCTGTCTAGATTGGTCATAGCTTTTGTTCCAAGGAGCAAGCATCTTTTAATTTCATGGCTGCAGTCACCATCTGCAGTGATTTTGAAGCCCCCAAAATAAAGTCTCTCACGGTTTCTGTTGTTTCTCCATCTGTTTACTATGAAGTGATGAGACCAGATGCCATGGTCTTAGTTTTCTGAATGTTGAGTTTTAAGCTAACTTTTTCATTCTCCTTTTTCACTTTCAAGAGGGTCTTCAGTTCCTTTACACTTTCTGCCATAAGGGTGGCGTTATCTGCATATCTAAGGTTATTGATATTTCTCTGGGCAATCTTGGTTCCTGCTTGTGCTTCATCCAGCCTGGCATTTCGCATTATATACTCTGCATAGAAGTTAAATAACCAGGGTGACAATATACAACCTTGACGTACTCCTTATCCAATTTGGAACCAGTCTTTTGTTCCATGTCCCGTTCTAACTGTTGCTTCTTGACTTGCATACAGATTTCTCAGGAGGCAGGTAAGGTGGTCTAGTATTTCCATCTCTTTACTCCATCAAGGCTAAAAATACATTTCAAATTAATCATTGTTCCATACATCCAAGCTTATTAATTATAAAATGTTAGAGGAATATTGCTTAAAGATGGTGTGAGGCTTTTTACAGTAACACAAAAAAAGCAAATAGTTAAAAGAGAAAATGTTCATAGATTTAAAACAAAATATTTTAGAAGTCTGTTAGGCAGTAGATTANCACACTGATTGAGTAATATTCCATTGTATGTATCTATTGCATCTAATTTTTCCATTCCTATGCCAATGGACATATGGGTTTGTTCTGCATCTTGGCTATTGTAAACAGTGCTGCAATGAACATTGGGGTGCATATATCCTTTAAAACTATATTTTTCTCTGGGTATATGCTAGGGATGGGATCACTCGGTCATATGATATTTCTGTTTTTAGTTTTCTGAGAAACCTCCACATGTTTTCTATAGTAGCTACACCAACTTATTTTCCTGCCAACCATGTAAGAGGACTCCTTTTCTCCACGCCCTGTCCAACATTTGTTGTTTGTAGACTTTTTAATGACGGCGATTCTGATTGGTGTGAGGTGGTGCCTCAATGAAGTTTTGATTTGCATTTCTCTAGTAATTAGTTATGTTGAACATCTTTTCATGTGCCTACTGGCCATCTGTTATGTTTCTTTGAAGAAATGTCTATTAAGTTCTTCTGCCCATTTTTTAAAATTGTTTTTGTTGTTGTTCAGTTGTGTGAGCTGTTTATATATTTTGGAGATTAAACTCTTGTCTGTCACATCATTTGCAAATATTTTCTCCCATTCTGTAGTTTGTCTTTTCAACTTTTAAGATTTTCTTTGCCATGCAGAAGCTTGTAAGTTTGATTAGGTCCCATTTGTTCATTTTTGTTTTTATTTCTAATGCCTTGGGAGATTGACCTAAGAAAACATTGATATGATTTATTTCAGAGAATGTTTTGCCTATGTTCTCTTCTAGGAGTTTTATGGTATCATGCCTTATGTTAAATTATGTTTTTAAGCCATTTTGATTTTATATTTTTATGTGGTGTGAGGGTGGATTCTAACTTTATTGGTCTACATGCAGCTGTCCAACTGCCCCACCACCACTTACTGGAGAAATTCTCTTTTGCCCATTTTATATTCTTGCTTTCTTTGTCAGTGATTCATTGACCATTGGTGTGTGGGTTTATTTCTAGGTGCTCTCTTCTGTTCCCTTGATCCGTATGCCTGTTTTTGTACCAACAGCACACTGATTTGTTTACCATAGCACTGTAGCATGTAACATGTGATAATCCAAATTTAAAATGCAAGTAACTATCTCGCCATCAGTCCCAGCAGTAAGAATTATCCCTCGGTAGCTTGTATACAAATAGTGCTTGACAGTATACAATGATCACAGCAGTGTGTGTCACAGGAAGGAAAACAGGCAGAAAACCTAGAAGATGTATACGAAATGTTAAATTACAGTGCATCTAACTATTCAGTACAGTGCAACACTAAGCGATTTATGTAGATTTACTTGCACTGGTATAATAGTGTCCCTGAATATTATCGGGTATAAAAGTAAATGATTCAGTGTGTACATTTCATTGCCAAGAAAAAAGTAAGAGCAAAAATAATGTGTATGATAGTTTTTGTGTATAGGTAGAAAATCTGGAAAGACAAGAATGGAATTATCTGTGGGCTCTCCTATCTGGCAGAGGTTTGGAGTGGCCCTCCTATGCTATTGATGTTGTTTCTACTACAGCCACTACTTTTGCTGGCTGATACCTGCCAGGCTCTAACAACCTCAAGTATATTAACTCATCTCATCCCTGTGGCACACTTCTGAGACAAGTATTAGTAATAGTATTAGTAACCTTCTCTGTTTTACAGATGAAGAAAATGAGGCTCTGAGAGCGTTAATGCCTAGACACAGGGAAGATAGAAAATTTCAGTTTTAATTTCACAAGCTTCTACTCTTGACCTCTCCCCCATTTTCACACAGCTTCTCAGAGTGATCATGTTAACTGGAAACCAGATCCTATCACTCCTCTGCACAGAACACTTCAAAGACTTTTGCTTTCTTCAGAATAAAAGCTGATGTCCTGGCCATAGCCTACAGGATCTTGGGTTCTGAAGATGGGGCTTCATCTTCAGTCAAGCAGCCACCTTTGCCTTCTTATTCCTCTCTGCTCTTTACACTGGTACTGCTACTGCTAAGTCGCTTCAGTCGTGTCCGACTCTGAGACCCCATAGACTGCATCCCCCCGTCCCTGGGATTCTCCAGGCAAGAACACTGGAGTGGGTTGCCATTTCCTTCTCCTAGTATATCATTTTGTTTATGCTCTGTCTCTTGAACTCCTTATATTGCTTTTTATATGAGATAGACTTTTGACCTTAGACTATATTTACTTATGCTTTGGTTAATTACTTATTTTCCCAGATAAGGATGTAATCATGAAGGCATGGATTTTGTTTTATTCCTGTAGTCTAAGTGTTTATGTGGCACATAGGTATTCATTAAAAATTTGTTGAATAAATGCATGGCAACAACAAAAAATATTAAAGTAAGTTACTGCAAGTATGTTGTGTTAAGACAATTAGCTGTCTGTGTGCACATGTGCCTTGTGTATGTAGTGAAAGCATAGTTGAATGTTGTTTAGCATGGGGGATATCCAGCAATGCAAAAAAGAAAACACAGATTTTTTTAAGCAATCAGTTAGAATTAGTTTCATCCATATTTGGCATTTTATTTTGACTCATGTCAACAAAAAGTGAAACATACACTGGAAAAAAAATGATAAAAGGAAGTATATGCTGGTTAGTTCACCTTATAAAGAGGTAGACACTAGGCTAGAATAATTCTAGTGTCACTTTCTCTTCATTCTGTACCCACCTACCTCGACTACCACATTTAGACAGATAAAAGTATCTTATTGAACAAACAAACTGTACCTGACCGAAAAATGGATTAAATATCTATGAAGATAAGTGATCTCCAATCTTACATATTAATTGATAAAATCAGTTTCAACAAGTACATTCTCTGTAGCTCTCTAGCTCTCTGAGTCTACTCATCTAAGAAAACCGTTTTCATATCTCTTTGTTTGAATACTGTACGTTTCAGTCACAGTTTGGTTGGAAGCCAGTCAGCGTATTCTTGTTATGAAGAGTTGTATGAAGTACAGGGATGGGAGGCATAAAGCACCTTAAAGCTGAGGGAGACCATGGGGACAAAGGCACTACTGAACCCCTCAGCCTGAGGCACTGAAGCATCTGGTTCTCAAGGGGAAGCTGGGGCATTTCTTAGGAATTTCTTGGCAGTTCCCACCAACTGTTTCAGTCTGAGGTAGCAGAAGAGTTTGCCAAGAGCTTACCAAGAAGCCCATGTGAATCACATCTTCCTAAATGTCTGCTTCCAGAGAGTAATGGATCCTCTTTTCCTTCTCCCTCCTGGCCTCTATATAGGTGACTCGCTGGCAAACTCTTTCACGGAGGATATTCTGGAAATTCCAGAAAGAATCTCTGAAGAGGATGGTAGTGACGCTGATTTGACAGTAGGTGTTCTGACACGTCCTTTAATGCTACATCTGTTTTTGACTGAGAGATTTGTAAACACTCTCATCAGCTTTTCTAGGCAGATATACATGTATTTGTGTAGATCCCATGCCAGGAGATGTAAACTAGCTGGCTAACGTGGGCTTTTTGTTTTTGTTTTGGGCTTCCGCCCACTGCACAGTATCGTTTTTCTTTCTGAGCCAGTAGGTACAAATTGGAAAATTTTACATATAATTCTGAATTTCTGGCTTCACTTAGAAAACTGAAGATCAGTCAACACTAGCCTCTATTTCCCATGATAGCTGTATCTGGATACCCATTGCCCTTTTAGGCATGGCATGTGTTCACAAAAGTTTTTCACAGCTCCTCACCTCTCAGAATGTTTCTTACACCTAGTTCCCTTAGCTCATTGATATTACCTTCCTGGGCCCTAGAGATGTTAGAGTTTATACCCTCTGTTTCCATAACTTGAGAGAGGTTATGATTAAGACTTTTATCTAGCTCTGATGTTCTGAGTACATTGTCAGAAAGTGCTTTATGAGCTGTATTAGTTATGTCTGAAGCATGTGCCCTCCCCCTGTCATATTTTCTATGCATATTTTCACATCATAGGTTAACAACCTTTCCTCTTTTACAGGCTTTTCACATAGTAGTTTTTATTTAAAAAAAATAATTTTTTTTTTTGTCAAGGATAATATGAACCCTGTCACATGAGTAAACCATAGAGGTCCTACTGATAGGTAGGACTGAGCAGTTCTATGTGACCACTGATCTAGTTTCTTATACATCACAGTTGTAACCCATGTGACTTAAATTCATGGTCCCATGAAATACAAACTACTGTAGATAATGGACCCATGTGTCCACAAACAGATAAACACAGGGCAATTAAGTGTAGAAAAGTCAAAAGTCTGCTGTACACTCGCGGGTACTTTTATATGTGTCTCTTTGTGTGGGTAAACCTATTATTACATATTCCACACCCACATACACGTTTCCCACACACTTTTATCAACTTCCACATAAAACAAAGACAATTTGATTCTAGGAAACAGTAAATGGAAAGTCACCTTGAATTTTTTCATCTGTTTTTAAAAAAAATTTTTTTATTTTTGCTTGCGCTTCGTCTTCATTACTGCTTGAGTTTTTCTCTGGTTGCTGCAAATGGGGCTACTCTCTAGTTCCAGTGCACAGGCTTCTCATTGTGGTGGCTTCTCTTGCTGTGGAGCACGGGCTTTAGGGCACATGGCTTCAACAGTTGCAGCAGGTGGGCTCAGTAGTTGGGGCTCTGTGGCTCTAGAGTGCAGGCTCAATAGTTGTGGCACATGGGCTTAGTTGCTCTATCGCGTATGGGATCTTCCTGGCTCAGGGATGGAACTCCTGTCTTCTGCATGGACAGATGGATTCTTCACCACTGAGCCACCAGGGAAGCCTTGAAAGTCACCTTAAAACACGTGTACACCCGCGGCGGATTCATGTTGCTGTATGGCAAAACCAATACAATATTGTAAAGTAAAAATAATAATAATAAATAATAAATAAAATAAAAAATTTTTAAAGCTTGACAAAAATTAGAAAACAGTGCAATCAAATAGCAATGGGCTTTGGGAAAATCATGTAAAAATGAGGTTTAGAACTATGTTCTGTATACCAAAATAAGCAAACAAATAAAAGACAATCTAACTGCCTCAGTAGATGAAATATGAATTGAACTTTGAGCAATATGTTGATTTCCTGACGTTCATACCTGGTTTGAAACTAGGTGAGAAAACACCTTGTCACCTAAAGTGATTATAGACTATTGAGGTAATTTGAAAGCCTCAAGTTAGAGGGCTGGAAATGTACATATTAAGAAATACTTAAACTTTGGAAACTCTTATAAATAATGTGCAGCTGTCCAGCAATATGTATAATGTCTGCCAACCATATGAAGTCTCCACAAATTCTGTTTTGGTTTGGCATTCAGTGTAGAAAAATAATATATCTGTTCCTTGTTTTCCACTTGAAGGCAACTACATTTGAGTGTTCTATATACAAGTCCTTGTTTTTTCCCATGACTGACATTCAAATACCAGAAATGACAAGTTATTGGCTATTGCGGAGAATAAAAATTCATTTATGTCTATAAATATCCAAGAGTTGTTTAGTTAAGAGGAAACAGATGACCTAACTGAAGACTAAATCTTGGCAAGTTGACTTTCATTGGCTGAACCTTGCCAATTTCATTCTAGCCAGCTGGTTTGCTCTAATCCTCTCCTCTTCCTTCTGTTTGAGTGATTTTGTAGGTTTTTTTTTTTTTTTTTTTTTTTTTATGCCACACGAATCCATCACCACCAATTCCAATTCCAAACAAAGAAGCAAAGAGCATGCTGGGTGAGAACAAAGCACAGATGAGCTGTCTCGGGGTTCACGATACTGGGAATGAGGCTGAGGAAACTCATCAAGAAATTCACACATTCATAAATTCAAGTTAGTCACAATACAGAAAGTGAAATTTAAGAGAGAGCCCCAAACTTTTTACTCTTGCAGTTTAGTTAACTGGACAGCTAGAGGTACTCCAAATGACCTTCAGTTCAACCTAAATTATGTCATTCTTTCTGTGTTTGGAGAATCAGAACAGAGGGGCAAGGAGTCCACAGAGAAAGGCTTGCAAAGTGGCAGGAAGCCTGCTCTATTTGCATAAAGCAGTGAGTGAGTTTGAATGAATTAAGTTATAATTTGTTTCTTTTTTAAAGATGACTTTTTTTTTTAAATCAAAATAGCCCTTCCTTGTGTTTTCTTTAAATTTCATTTTAATGACACAAATGAGGGTTTGTTTAGGAGTAAACTTTTCCTTCTAAGGTCTGCTGTGCCTAGTCAAATCAAGTTGGAAGGGAGAGTCTGATGGAGGCAAGAAAGAGTCACAAGGGGAAACCTAGAGCAGGTGTGGAATGAAGCTTAGTACCTAAGGAAAAACTGGAAGCACTATGAGGAATGTATAAATCTGGCCTGCCTGTTTTAATTCCTAAGAGATAGGGGCTACAAAGAACATACACAGAGAAAGCAGAAACAGTTGTGTGATGGATGTTACACATTTAGGTCCTGTAATTACATGAGAAGTTGATTTATCACAGTGTCCTTGCATCAGTGAAACGTCAGGGGTTTGAGATACATGTGTGGCCCCATCAGAGGAGGGATTGATTTTAGGCAGCTCTAGCTTTGCAATCTGGAAATGTCAAGAGAAACAGGAAGCTAATGTTATTACTTCTGAAAACTTTCAACGCAATTAATGCATGAAATTAAACTTGTAAAGATGTGGCTCCTGCTGCTGCTAAGTCACTTCAATCATGTCCGACTCTGTGCGACCCCATAGACAGAAGCCTATCAGGCTCCTCCGTCCATGGGATTTCCCAGGCAAGAGTACTGGAGTGGGGTGCCATCACCTTCTCCAGTAAAGATGTGGAGAAAGGGAAAATTTTAAGCACAGTCAGCAATGCTTTGGCAACTTCAAGAGTCAAAATACTGTGTAAATGTTCCTGAGACTAGCTTTGCTTAACTAAGAGGCCAAGAATTCTCTCTTTCACTGTATTAATACCTTTTAGATTTTCCTCTCTGTTATGTTTACTCCATGTACCTCAGATGAGGATTCTTAAAATATTTCATGAGTTTTCTTGGCCTCTTCAAGTTATTAATGGCTGGAATGTGTTCTTTTTAATCATTTGTTCACATTAAGAAATTGAGATACTCATCATGGAGTAAACAGTCAGGTTAGGACAAATAGCATAGACAAAGCGCTGACAAAGATGTGATCTTGAAAAATAGATAAGCATGTGATCTCAGCAATGTTTAAATCTCCATTAGATATTCTTGAAAAGCAAAACTAAAATACCACAGGAATATACAATCACATGCACATCTGTACATATGCATACATGAACATACATGCACACTTACAGATATATACAAGTACATATGTGACATATGTTTAGACAGAGCTGACTATCACAGGCTATGGATTTACCCCTGTCTCTCTCTATTCCTGTATATCTCCCTAGACTAAATATTGCATTAATCTGACTGTTTATGGACATTTTAATCAGGGACAACTTCATTCAATGAATGAGATAGATATGGGTGATATGGACACCATGTCTCACTGTGAAAAATATAATGATACTGAATATATGTTGATTTTTTTTTCAATTTCAATGAAACTGTAAACCAGTAAATTCTTTCTTTATTTATTTATTTATTTTGCCTAGAACAGTGAATTCATCTTGGGAAATAATGTAGTATCCATCTTTTGTGACTTCATTAATTTGATTTTATAGTCATATATAACAAGGTAAGTAATAATAATTGGGGACACTTACTATACTATTAGTGGTAATGTTAAATTTTTCCTCTATCCATATTTCAGAGGCCAGAGAACAATTAAGTAATAATGAATGGGGACACTTTATACTATTAATGATAATATTAAATTTTTCCTCTACACATATTTCAAAGGCCAGAGAACAATTAACTCTCAAGTTTACCATAGCCCATTTAGCTGATGTTATTTGAGAATTACTCAACAAAGTAAAATTTGAAATCTTTGCTATAAACAAAATTAAATTCTGATGAACAAAGGGTAGAACCCTAACATCAGCTAATTACATGTGACTTACTGTAGTCATGTGCCAAAGCCAGCTCATACATGGTTGTGAAAGACAACTGTCAACATTTTCAAGACTGTTGAGAACTGATTATTAAAATATGTCATATAGCTTCTATGCAACTTATAAGAGATAAATTATAGTGAAACAAGTAATTCTGGAAAGATGTCACTTACTGGTTAATTCACGACCTTTTATTGTCATCTGTGCTTTTGGGGTTATCTACATCTATGCATGTAAATTTTGTTCTTATCTGTATGATGGAAATGCTATGTGGCATGCTACTGAACATGTCTCCCCAGTTTTGTGTTCACTGAAATCCCATTTGTAGGTTGAAATTTGCCATGGTAGTATTTACAGTAAAGAGATGAAAATGGTACAAATCAGAACATTTTATTTTTTATATTTATGGAGATTGGGTTGTTAAATATTTATGACACCATTTCTTTGCGAGTCCTTAGCAGTGCGTATAGGTCCTCTTCTTTTTGACTACCCATGTCTATTTTTGGCTTTTAATTCTTGAAAGGCAAATTATTCACTTTATGTTCTATTCGTTCTTGTGTTCCAACTTTGTCACCAATGCCTAACTGCATTGTTACAGGAGAAACAATAAAGAGTGAGGGTAACAGAGTAGCGTATCTCTCCTGGATGCGGCAGCCAGAAGTTTTACGTGTTCAAGAAGTCATTTTCCACCCCTCTTCTGTTTGCAGTGCCCAGAGGTTGTTGCAAATGAAAGTTATGTTTTCACTGTCGGAAAGTGGTTGACAAAATCACTTCAGGCCCCTGCTGTTTACAATACACAGTCTGACCAATATGCTGGTTTGGAAAAGAATTATTTCCAGCTTAGTCTCTTTGGCAGGTAGAAACGAAAAAGTTGGCATGGGTGTGTGCATGTGATTCTGTGTTTGTTTTATTTATTTGCCTTTGTTGGTACTGTGAAGGTTGGAATGGAGTCCTCTATATTTCCTTTCCTTCTTGATATAAGGCATCTAAATAAATGGTTTTACAAAAGTCACATGATACATAACACATGGCACTCTGGGCAATGGGTCCATCCCCCATCACCCATCAAACCTGGAAAACACCTGCAATGGGTCTTAGTGGTCAACAAAAGAAACTCTGAAAAACCATTTTTAGACAGGAAAACATCTTTCAAATGACCGAGTTTCTCTCAGAATCACCAGGAGATAGGAGGACTGGCCACAGGACTGCAGAGCCAGGGAGAAAAAAAGTCCTTGAAACCACTCCATATGTACAACCAATTATTGTTTGCTGTTGTTTTTTCTGTTGACTAGTAGCAGCCACCATCCTTACTAACCACCATCAAGACTAGAAAACTCCATTGTGTTCTTCCTTCCTTTTCCCTGCTAGGACCTGATTGTAGGTCTGAAACAGGTGCATTTAACTGAGGGTGCCTAACTATTGCCCACTCAAGGCTGAAGTAGACACTGGCCTTTCCAACATCTAAAGTGGGAGATCTCATAATAGAGGAGCATTCCTCAGCATGGGTAGGTAGTGGACATACTGAGTGCCCAAAAGAGACAATTTCCTATAGCATTCTCTTAGTACTTATCTGCTGCGGGGAAGCTCAGTCGCTTCAGTCTCATACTTTTATAGAGCTGTGCCGTTCTGTTCTTTGCTGTATGACATACGGTGAGAACCAATTCCAAGAGCCCTGGAGACACTGCATTTGCATGTCCTGCACCTAAGTGATGTTTTAAGTCTCAAGAAGAAAGAGCAGTGTTCTAGCATGCACAGAACATATGCTAATCAGCTGCACTCTTCAGGCACAAATGAAGATAATGTGTTCATTGTTTAGACACTGGAATTGTTCATTACAAAATGACACAGTGTTTGCCAATTTTGTCTTCATTATAAATGTAAATATTAACTGGTGATATGCAAAAGAATACAAAAAGTCAACAGCAATTAATTGGCTTCTGCAGTAATTAGCAACTGTAAGGCAAACACTTAGGAGCCGTTGTAATTGTCTGCATTAGGAATACACCTCCTGTACAGATCTAATTAGCAATTTAAGTAGTTCAGAAATTATATGCCTCTTGCCTTTACACTCCCTGAAGTACTGTTCATTAATGGGGGAAAAAATTGCTAGTAAATGTCATTTGCATTGTCTTGCGTTAAGGGCTCTACATCAAAGCCTCCGTTACTGCCTTATACTGAATAATTCTGAGCTGTGGCTTGTGGACCAATACAGCTGTAATTAGACAATGATGCTTTTGTAAACGCAAGGCACAAAGTCTGAGTACAGTTTATTTTGCTCTGAGGTATCCCCTTCATGGTTCAAGCTATAAATAAGAAGATAGAAAAAGGCGATAGATGAAAAATAAAGATTGAAGGTGACAAATGTTGACTCTTCACAGGTTGTTGAAGTGATAGTTAAAACGGATATTTAAAAGACTTTTCACCAAGTTTTAGCTGATATTTTTAGCAGTGAAGTTGATGCAGATACCAATGGTCTTGTCTGAGGAGATGGGTCAAAATTATGATTTAAGTATATGCAGATGACAAAATAGTTTTTTTATTACATCTCTGCTATGTAGTAAGAATTACATATAACACAGAGTGTCCATGCTGAAAATCTAAAATAGTGCTTGAGTACATTATATTTCGGTGATGCATCAGTCAGAATCGAAATGTCTGATTGATGAACTTCCAATTTATATCATTCCTATACTTCCAAATGTATGGGTGTCTTTTGTTGTAGATCACAACTTTTAACTGTAAAAACATCAAGGAATGAAATTCCTGGTGGAGATTCTGGAAATACAGAAATTTTTAATTTAGTTAAGAACTCTTGAAAATTTTTAATCAGTTAACTTGGATTAAAAGAAAAAAAGAAAACCTTATATTATGGATAATAAATCTGGGAAAGATGATCAAATACAAAAAAAGTTTGAATCAGTATTCAAAGTGAT
The DNA here is from genome assembly GCA_006410615.1 of Neotragus moschatus. Classification (NCBI taxonomy): domain Eukaryota; kingdom Metazoa; phylum Chordata; class Mammalia; order Artiodactyla; family Bovidae; genus Neotragus; species Neotragus moschatus. Next base: position 890,816 of record SJYA01001288.1, read on the forward strand.
ATCTACAGGCTAAGATAAAACATTAAGATGCTAAGATAAAATACAACTGGGGTAATGAACAAACTTGAACTTGGCTTCAAAATATAAGGTGTGAATAAGACTGGAGGCTGTTTTTTAAAAACATGAGCCTAGAAAAAGTCACAGTGTGACATATCTGACAAAAGAAAAGAAAGTTTTGAGGTGGATTAATAGGAGATGTGTATAAGAGACAGCCTATAGCATTCTCTTAGTACTTATCTNATTGGGGTAATGAACAAACTTGAACTTGGCTTCAAAATATAACGTGTGAATAAGACTGGAGGCTCTTTTTTAAAAACATGAGCCTAGAAAAGTCACAGTGTGACATATCTGACAAAAAAAAAGAAAGTTTTGAGGTAGATTAATAGGAATATAGTATATATAAGAATGGCTAATAATTGTCTCATTGATTTTTGCATTGCTGATATTGTACATTGTTATTAAGTCTGGATTCTATATTTTAACAAGGATATAGAACATGTCAAAAAGTTTANCTGGGGTAATGAACAAACTTGAACTTGGCTTCAAAATATAAGGTGTGAATAAGACTGGAGGCTGTTTTTTAAAAACATGAGCCTAGAAAAAGTCACAGTGTGACATATCTGACAAAAGAAAAGAAAGTTTTGAGGTGGATTAATAGGAATATAGTATATATAAGAATGGCTAATAATTGTCTCATTGATTTTTGCATTGTTGATATTGTACATTGTTATTAAGTCTGGATTCTATATTTTAACAAGGATATAGAACATGTCAAAAAGTTTAAATAACACAGGACATCTGAAGCCGGGTCTCATGAGTGATGGTTGGTAAAATCTGTGATGCAGCATGTGAGAAGATAAGACTTTTCCGGTATCTTCACGTGTGCATGCGTGTGCACACTCAGTTGTTAAGTCATGTCCAACTCTTTGAGACCCTGTAGACTCTAGCCCACTTGGCTCCTCTGTCATGGAATTTTCCAGGCAAGAATACTGGAGTGGGCTGCCATTTCCTCCTTCTGGGGGTTTTCCCAACCCAGNAGGTCTCATGAGTGATGGTTGGTAAAATCTGTGATGCAGCATGTGAGAAGATAAGACTTTTCCAGTATCTTCACGTGTGCATGCGTGTGCGCACTCAGTTGTTAAGTCATGTCCAACTCTTTGAGACCCTGTAGACTATAGCCCACTTGGCTCCTCTGTCCATGGAATTTTCCAGGCAAGAATACTGGAGTGGGCTGCCATTTCCTCCTTCTGGGGGTTTTCCCAACCCAGAGATTTAATCTGCATCTCCTGTGTCTCCTGTATGGCAGGTAGATTCTTTACCCCTGAGCCCCCAGGGAAACCCAGTACTTCCATATAAAATAATTGGAGAATTATTCTACATGGCCTCACAAGATAGACCTGGATTTAATATAGGAATATTGTTTGATAATTTTAGCTTAACATATGAAGAAAAGTTTAAACAGTTGGAGTTGTTAGACAGTTAAAATGGGTTACCTTCTAGATTGTATTCCTTTCTTGTAACTACTCTTTGTTAAAACCCTGCACTGTTATGAAATTTTGCTTGCATTGGTCTCCAATTATGATATAGGGAGGAATGCTCATTGCCACCTATTGGCAAAAACAGAGAACTAAAAAGGATTTAAGATCATTTTTTTCTGAAGTCAGAATTTATGAGCAGATAGATAATATTTAAGTAGTTATTTTAATAATTATAAAGTCAAATTTGTGAATGGAAGTCTCATGTGTTTGTTGTATGAGTTCCTTTTCAGTAGAAATGTTACTCCTTTAAAATGAATGTGAATGTGCGTATAAAGAAAGGATAGCTATGTGATATGTAAAAGGATATATTCATGTATAAAATATATGTTAATAACATATTCATTGACCTCTAAGAAGTAAAATAGGATCAGTGGGTATAACATACTTGTGTTTTTTATAACATTTTTTCAGTGCTTTCTTATTTATAAATTTATAAAAGTACAATATTTTTAAGGTAAAATATTTAGGAACCACTGAAAGATTTTTATTAGATGAGTGATTATTAAAATTTAATTTTGTATTTATATACAAAAATTACTTAAATAATTTTAAAATTATTGAATTCATATTTAAATCATTAAAATTTAAAATTAAATCATTAAAATTTAACTTTATACTTACCTTGTATTATATAGTTACTTTTGATGTTTAAAAACAAATGAAAATTTGCTTGTGATTATTATCAGGGAGATGATCTTTGGAGATTTAGCTGTGAGATATTATTAATGGATTCTACATTTAACTATAGACAGTAGACATAGATGAACATCTCTCATGAATACATCTTTCAGTTTTTGTATCAACAATTTAGTGAGCACTTGCTATGTGCCAGGAACCATTGTAAACGTGGAGAATATAGTTAGTAATAGTAAAGCATAGAGCCTGTATTCTTGAGGATTATAGTCTGTTTTGGGGAAATTGTGTAGGAATGAATATATACCCTGAACAATGAAAACAGAATCACTTCAGAGAAATGCACTTTATACAGAAAATAAAGCAGGACCGTTTAGATAGTGATAGAGCTGAAGAACTTTGCGTTGAGTGGTCTGGGAAGACCTTTCTTTAAAAGGTGGTATTTGAAAGAGCTGTGAATTGTGAGAAGTTACAGCTGTGCAAAAATCTGGGGGAACATTCCAGGCANCTTGCTCTGGAACTTGTTGACCCTTGGGTGGTGCTTGGTTTCAGTGTAGCTATGGAGGCGTTTGATGAGCTCCTATCAATTAATGTTCCCTGGAGTTAGGAGTTCTCTGGTGTTCTCAGGATTTGAACTTAAGCCTCCTGGTACTGGTTTTCAGTCTTATTCTTACAGTAGCCTCAAGACTTCTCCATCTATACTTCACTTTCAGATAGTTCCTTGATCCGGCTTATACTTCTCAAGATCTATAGGCCCCTTCCTAGGTAGTCAGTGCTAACCACAGGGTTTTAGTCTGTTGCACCTGTCACTTCCAAGGTGGTTCCCTCTGTTTTAGCTTCTGTTTGCTGGTCTCTTCAGTGTCTAATATCCGCCCTGACACAAGGGGGCAGTGGTGGACACTTTTTTAGGTGTTAAGTTGTGCTGTGGGGAGGGAGGAACGCTGCAGACAGATATCACTGGCGTCTGTGGGGAGTGCTCGCAGTGTCTCGGCCACATTGGCTTTGCCCCTCGCTCATGGCATGTGTGCTCTCACTGTCTGTACTGCTTAGGCTCTAGGTTGCTCTGCTGGAAACTGTCTGAGGCCAGCCCTGGGCTGCATGCACCTCCCAGGTCTAAGCCGCTCAGGTTCAGGCACTTGGGTAGTCCTCAGAGGTGCAGACTTGGTTGGGCCTGAGTTTTGTGCTCATCCCAGGTCCAAGCAGCTCAGGTGACCAGATGTTTGGTGAGCGCAATCGCTGCAACTTATCGCCTCTCCTGTACCTGCCACTTGGTTTTCTGGGTGTACAACCAGCGCACCTCTCAAGTGGATGTCTACCATCCAGAATCCCAAGAAGTCTTGGTTAGCAATGAAGCATGCTTGCAGTTTTGCTAACATCTCTCTGGGGCTGCGGTTGCCCCCTTCTGGCTCTGGCTGCTCTCACCTGCCTGTCTCCCATGGAGGATGGGCCAGTCCACAGTCAGTCCTTTGTTCTGTGAGCCAGTTTGGTGGTGTCTTAGGATAGGGCTTTTCTAGAGGTAGCTGTCCCACAGTGTGGTTTGCTATCTGAAGTTAGTTCCCTCAGATTGCCCTCGGGGCATTCAGGCCTGGTCCTTATCCTAAGTAATGCAGCCCATGCCTCCCTGCCCAGCCCCCACTTGTTAGTGGCGGATGCAGGTGTCTGTGCTGCTTCTCTGCTCAGAGTTACTGTTGGACACATAATCTGTGGGTTTTAATTATTTATTTATTTTTCTTCCTGGTTATGTTGCCCTCTGATGTTCCAAGGCTTGCCACAGACTCACCAGTGAGAGTGTTTCCTGGTGTTTGGAAACTTCTTTCTTTTTTAAGACTCCCTTCCTGGTACGGATGTCCATCTCTACCTCTTTGCCTCTCTTTTTGTCTTTTATATTTTTTCTTACCTCCTTTCAGAGACAATGGGCTGCTTTTCTGGGTGCCTGATGTCTTCTGCTGGCATTCAGAAGTTGTTTTGTGAAATTTACTCAGCATTCAAATGTTCTTTTGATGAATTTGTGGGGGAGAAAGTAGTCTCCCCATCTTATCCCTCCATCATCTTAGGACTGCCCCTCAGGACTGATTTTCTTTAGGATGGACTGGTTGGATCTCCTTGCAGTCCAAGAGACTCTCAAGAATCTTCTCCAACACCACAGTTCAAAAGCATGAATTCTTTGGTGCTTAGCTTTCTTTGTAGTCCAACTCTCACATCCATACATGACTACTGGAGAAACTATTGCTTTGACTAGATGGACCTTTGTTGGCAAAGTAATGTTTCTGCTTTTTTAATATGCTGTCTAGGTTGGTCNACAGTTCAAAAGCATCAGTTCTTCAGCGCTTAGCTTTCTTTATAGTCCAACTCTCACATCCATACATGATTACTGGAAAAACCATAGCTTTTGACTAAATGGACCTTTGTTGGCAAAGTAATGTTTCTGCTTTTTTAATATGCTGTCTAGGTTGGTCATAACTTTCTTTCCAGGGAGCAAGCATCTTTTAATTTCATGGCTGCAGTCACCATCCTCAGTGATTTTGAAGCCTAAGAAAATAAAGTCTATCACTGTTTCCATTGTTTCCCCATCTATTTGCCATGAAGTGATGGGACTGTATGCTGTAATCTTCATTTTTTGATTGTTGTTTTAAGCCAGCTTTTTCACTCTCCTCTTTCACTTTCATCAAGAGGCTCTTTCATTCCTCTTCACTTTCTGCCATAAGGGTGGTGTCATCTGCATATCTGAGCCATTTTCAAATGTATTGCCCAGTAGAATTAAATACATTCACATTGATACTCATGGTGGTGTGCACAACCTTCCAACTCCAGAACTTTTTTTCTTCTTCCAAAGCTTTTCCCTTCCCTTAGCCACTGCCAACCATTCTTTCTGTCTCTATTACTTTAACCAATTTAAGTACCTCATTCAAATAGAATTATGGTATCTGTCCTTTTGTTTTTGAGTTCTACTTAGCATAATATTTTCAAGATTCATATTGTAGTGTTTGTCAGAATTTCCTTCCCTTTAAGGCTAAGGAATAGTCCATTGTACTTACATACCATATTTTTATGTATCCATCTGTTGTAGGCTGAAAGTTTGTGCCCCGTCCTTCAAATTCCCACATTAAAACTGAATCCCAAATGTGGTGGTGTTTGGAGGCAGGGTTTGGGAAGTGATTATGCCATGAGGATTAAAGAAGCTAGTGTAAATGAGATTGCCGTCTTGATTTCTCCTTCAGATGGTTTATATTATTAGTGTATAAAAAGACAACAGAGGTCTGTATATTAATCTTGTATCATGCAATTTTACTGAACTTATTCATTCTAATGGTTTTATTGATAGAGTCATTAGAGTTTTAATGTATAGTAGTACGTAATCTGCACATAGTGACAGTTGAATTTTTTTTCCTCGATCCCCAATTTGGATTACTTTATTTATTTATTTGTTTTTCTTGACTGATTGTTGTGGCTAGGACTTCCAGTATTGTGTTGAATCAAAGTGGTGAATTGAATAAAAGTGGTGAGAGTGGGCATCCTTGTCTTATTCCTCATCTCAGAGGATTTGCTTTCAGCCTTTCACCATTGAGTATTATGCTGGCTATCGTTGTTGTTGTTCAGTCACCCAGTCATGTTGGACTCTTTGTCACCCCAAGGACTGCAGCACACTGAACCCCCCTGTCCCTCACCAGGCTATAGTCTGTGATATGTGGCCTTTATTATGCTGAATGATAGTCCTTCTATATCCACTTTATGGAGGGTTTTTTATCTTAAGTGGATTTTGAATTTTTCATGAGCTTTTCCAGTATCTGTTGAGATGAGAGTATGATTTTATTCTTCTATTGGTTAATGTTATTATATCATATTGAGTGATTTATGGATGTTAAACTATCCTACACCCCTGGGATAAATCACACTAAATAATGGTAGATGTTTCTTTTAAAGTATTGCTGTGTTCTGTTTGCTAATACTTAGTTAATTATTTTACACCTATATTCATCAGTGACAGTGGCCTGTACTTTTCTTTTTTAATGGTGTCTTAGTATGGTTTTGGTATCAGGGTGATTCTGACCTCCTAAAGTGATTTTGAAAGCATTTCTTCATCTCAAGTTTTTTAAATAGAGAAGAACAGACATTTTCCTTAAATGTTTTGTGGAATTTATCTGTCAAGCTGTCTGGTCTCATTTTTGTTGTTTTTTGGAGTTTTTATTTTTTTTTTCTTTTTAAATCATGGATTAAATTTCATTACAGGTAATTGGTTCCTTCATATTTTGTGTTTCTTCCAGATTCAGTTTTGGGAAACTGTGTGTTTCCGTGAATTTATCTATTTCTTCTAAATTGTCCATTTTATTGTCATATAATGTTCATAGTGAATTCTTATCTTTTATATTTCTGTGGTGATGCTAGTAACTTCTCAATTTTTATTCCTGATTTTATTTGGGCCTGTTTTCCCAAATTTTATTTCTCTGTTTTCCTTGATGAGTCTGGCTAAAGGTTAATCATTTTGTTTATTTTTTCATAGAATCAGTTCTTAGTTTTGTTGATCTTTTTTGTCCTTTTAATCTTTATTTATTTCTCCTCCAGTCCTTATAATTTCTTTTCTTTTATTTGTGTTTTGTTTGTTCTGCTTTCACTAGTTCCTGTAGGTATAAGATTTGATTGGTTATTTAGATTTTCTTGTTTCCTAAAGTAGGTTTATATCACCAGAAGCTTCCCTTTTGGAACTGCTTTGGTGTATCCCATAAATTTTGGATCATTCTCTTCTCATTTTCCTTTGTCTCCAGGTATGATTTTATTTCTCCTTTGATTTATTTAGGGACCTATTGGTAGTTTAGAGGCATATAGGGTCCTTTACATGTTTGTGTATTTTTTTTTTCTTATAATTGATTTCTAGTCTTACAGAGTTATGGTCAGAAGAGATTCTTGATAGATTTCAGTCTTATTGTTTATTATTTTATATTAAATTTTTATGAAATTGTAGGTGATTTATAATATTGTGCCAATCTCTGCTATATAGTGAAGTGACACAATTATTTGAGTCACACACACATTATTTTTTTCATATTCTTTTCCATTATGGCTTATCACTTACTGAGGCTTGTTTTGTGGTCTAGCATGTGTTTTATCTTAGAGGATATTCCATGTGCCCTTTAAAAGAATGAGTATTCCACTGCATTGGGATGGAATGTTCTAACATCTCTGTTAAGTTTATCTGATCTAATGTGTAGTTTAAGTCTGATATTTCTTTATTTTATTTCTGTATGATTTTCCTATAATGTTAAAGTCCTTTATAATTATTGCATTATTGTCAATTTCTCTCTTTGTGCTAATATTTGATNGCAGGAGACCAAGAGACTCAGGTTTAATCCCTAGGTTGGGAAGATCCCCTGGAGAAGGAAATGGCAACCCACTCCAGTATTCTTGCCCAGAAAACTCCACGGACAGAGAAGCCTAGTGGGCTACAGTCCATGGGATCACAAGGAATTGGACATGACTGAGCAACTAAGCACTAGACTAAGCAATGTAATCACAACAGATTTTATAAAACAGAGGCAAGAAGAGTGAGAATTAAGAAAAAGCCATGGAAGCAAGCAGAGAGAGATCAGAAGATGCTATACTGCTGACTTTGAAGATGGAGGAAGGGCCTCTGAGACAAGGAGTTCAGGAGGCTTCTAGAATCTGAAAAATTAAAGGGATCATTCTCCCCTAGAGTCTCCAGAAAATACCACAGGCTCACTGGCACATTGATTTTAGTTCAGTAAGAAGAGTTTTGAATATCTAACCTCTCAGTTCTGTTCAGTCACTCAGTCATGTCCGACTCTTTGAGACCCACATCACACCAGGCTTCCATGCCCATCACCAACTCCTAGAACATGCTCAGACTCTTGTCCATTGAGTCGGTGATTCCATCCAACCATCTCATGGTCTGTTGTCCCCTTCTCCTCCTGCCTTCAATCTTTCCCAGAATCAGGGTCTTTTCCAATGAATCAACTCTTTTCACCAGATGGCCAAAATATTGGAGCTTCAGCATCAGTCCTTCCAATGAATATTCAGGACTGATTTCCTTTAGGATTGACTAGTTTGATCTCTTTACTGTCCAAGGGACTGTCAAGAGTCTTCTCCAGCACCACAGTTTAAAAGCATCTATTCTTTGGTGTTCAGCTTTCTTTATGGTCCAACTCTCCCTTCAATACATGACTACTGGAAAAACCATAGCTTTGACTAGATAGACCTTTGTCAGCAAAGCAATTACTCTGGTTTTTAATATGCTGTCTATGTTGGTCATAGCTTTAGTTCTAAGGAGCAAGTGTCTTAATTTTATGGCTGCAGTCACCATCTGTAGTGGTGACTTGGAGCCCAAGAAAATAAAATCTGAGCAACTAAGAAAATAAAAACAATTTCCATTGTTTCCCCATCTATTTGCCATGAAGTGATGGTACCAGATGCCATGAACTTAGTTTTCTGAATGTTGAGTTTTAAGCCAACTTTTTCACTCTCCTCTTTCCCTTTCATCAAGAGGCAATTTAGTTCCTCTTCGCTTTCTGCCATAAGGGTGGTGTCATTTCCATATCTAAGGTTATTGCTATTTCTCCCAGCAATCTTGATTCCAGCTTGTGATTCATCCAGACCAGCATTTTGCATGATGTACTCTTCCTAGAATTTAAACAAGCAGGGTGACAACCTCTAGACATGTAAGAAAAATAATTTGTGTTATTATCATATTGGGATTCCCTGGTGACTCAGATGGTAAAGAATTTGCCTGCAATGTGGTAGAGCTGAGTTTGATCCCTGGGTTGGGAAGATCCCCTGGAGAAGGAGATGGCAACTGACTCCAGTATTCTTGCCTGGAGAATCCCATTTATGGAGAAGCCTGGTGGGTTATAGTCCATGGGGTTGCAAAGAGTTGGACATGACTGAGTGACTTCACTTTCACTTTCAAGATCGTATTAATTTATTATAGCAGCAACAGGAAACTAATTATTAATAAGTTTTGAGATTTGAAAAGGTAAGAAATTATTTCCAGTTTATAGGAATGCTATGGTTTTCCAGGATTATATAGTTAATATGGCAGAGGTAGGAGTAGAAACTAGGTTTTATGAACTCGAGTCCAGTGCTTTGGTTCTACTAAAATTTAGTAAATCATTTTGCAATGTTTATTAGACAGCTCTGTATTAATTTCTAACTGCTAAGATAACAAATTATCATAAAATTTATGACTTAAAATAACACACATTTATCCTCTGTAGTTCTGGAGCTCAGTGTCTAACATGCTGTCACTTGGCTAAGATCAAGGTGTCAGCAGGCCTGCGTTCCTCCCAGAAGATCTAAGGGAAAATCAGTTTCCTATACGCTCCAGATTCAAGAGCCCACCTGCATTTGTTATGTTTATGGCCCCTTACTCTGTTGTTTTTTTGTAAGCAGAAGGCAATGCCACCCCACTCCAGTACTCTTGCTGGGAAAATCCTATGGATGGAGGAGCCTGGTAGGCTACAATCCATGGGGTCACGAAGAGTCAGACATGATTGAGCGACTTCACTTTCACTTTTCACTTTCATGCATTGGAGAAGGAAATGGCAACCCACTCCAGTGTTCTTGCCTGGAGAATCTCAGGGATGGGGGAGCCTGGTGGGCTGCCGTCTACGGGGTTGCACAGAGTCGGACACGTCTGAAGTGACTTAGCAGCAGCAACTCTATTTTTAAGCCAACAATGTTAGCATCTTTGAACCTCTCTTTGACCCTGACTCCTGTTTCTTTTGTCTTCTTTTCTTTCCTGATTTTCACCTTTCTACTTTTGTGATTCATATTCAAAAGCAGAGATATTACTTTGCCGACTAAGGTCTGTCTAGTCAAGACTATGGTTTTTCCAGTAGTCATGTATGGATGTGAGAGTTGCTCTGTAAAGGATGAGTGCCGAAGAATTGATGCTTTTGAACTGTGGTGTTGGAGAAGACTCTTGAGAGTCCCTTGGACTGCAAGGAGATTCAACCAGTCCATTCTGAAGGAGATCGGCCCTGGGATTTCTTTGGAAGGAATGATGCTAAAGCTGAAGCTCCCGTACTTTGGCCACCTCATGTGAAGAGTTGACTCATTGGAAAAGACTCTGATGCTGGGAGGGATTGGGGACAGGAGGAGAAGGGGATGACTGATGATGAGTTGACTGGATGGCATCACTGACTCAATGGGTATGAGTCTGAGTGAACTCCAGGAGTTGGTGATGGACAGGGAGGCCTGGCATGCTGCGATTCATGGGGTCGCAAAGAGTCGGACATGACTGAGGGACTGAACTGAACTGACTGACTTTGTGATTATATTGGGCTCACAGAGATAATCCAGAAATGTTAATCATTCAATTATATGTGCAAAGTCTTCTTTGTCATGTAAGTGACATTTTTACAAGCTCTGGAGATTTGATGTAGCCATCTTTGAAGGGATATTATTCTCTCTACCAAGGTCTCCTGTATATCAAGTAGTGTTCTAATTTCTGAGAATAAATTAAAATGACCAGAATCAGTGGAATTGTATCAAGAAATATTAAACAGTTAAGAGACATCTGATTCATATTAAAAAAAAAAAACTCTAACTCTTTGAATAAAATACAGCAGTGAGGGGAGAAAGGGAAGAATGGAAACAGTAGTCTAATCAAGAGAGATTAGTGAGAATGTCTCTGTTTTTATTTTTCATTTTCAGTTGTTGACTTAAACAACTGAATGAATAATAATAACATTTAAAAACTTGATAAAAACTGGATGAAGAGCCTCCTTTAGTTTAGTTAGGGTTGGAGGTGAGAATTAAGAACTGACTTCAAACTTGTTAAATCTGAGATTCCTGTTCAACATCAGGCAGAGATGTCAAGTCAGCACTTCGACATGTGAACCTGAGTTTAGGTGGAGTAGTGGGTTGAAACTGAGGGATTGATAATCAACATTAGGATGATGTTTGAATCCATGAGACTGAAGAGATTCAAGAGCTTATCCCTGAGCGTTTCAACAGTAAGAAGTCTGAAAGAAAAGGAGAATACAGCAAATGAAACAAAGAAGAGGATATGAGGAAAAACCAAGGAGGGTAGTGTCCAGGAAGGTAAATGAATATGGTATCATACGAGAAAGGGATAACCAGCAGTGTCAAATGCTTCTGATGGTCATTAGACAGATGTTCTCCCTAATTCATGTACGGTGTATCTATGAGTTCTACCATACTGGCAAGAATTATTATTCTGTTATTTTAGGAATTATGTTATTTCATTGGGTAAGATGGGTCTCTAGAGTAACAGAGGTCAGGTGACAGAACAGATTTCCAAGAAGGGTAACAAAGATAAAATGTCCTTAGATGTTAAGTCTCAGATAGCATGGTATCGCTAAGAATGAAGTAGTTGAGCAGTCAAGAAAAATCTTACTATATATAACATGTAAAACTGCAGAACTATAGAATGGTCTTACTTGAGTCATCTTTATAATGAATAGCTATGGCCTCTCTTCCATTGTCAAGATTTAATTAAGTCCAAATATTGGTCAATATGTAGAACCCCTTGCTTAGGGGGAAGGTTAGAGTTTCTTGAGGAGTGATCTTGAAATGTTGTTACCAGCCTATATGGTATATATTGTAACTCTTACTTCACACCTTCCCCCAAAGAAACTGATAGAGAGAGTAAGCACTGTTGAAGAGAATAGCTAGAACTTGGAGTAGGAAATTATTGGACTGGGCATTTCCTAACAGTAATCACCGAGAACCCAAAAGCATGTGGTAATTTCTTGATTAAATTAGTCTAATGGAAGTTAGGTGATAAATAGTGCATTGGTTAAAGTTTGGATGACAATAGGCCCAGTAAATTCATAGTAATTTATGGTTACTTTCTCAGTTCCTAAATTTTGGTTAGAAAAGACAGATTTGAGAATAAAAAAAAAATTCATATTTGACTGCTGTATTGGGAGGGAGACATTTGGAAGTCCTTAATACTTCCCCCAGTGACCAAATGAGTGAAGCATCAGTTCAGTTCAGTTGATCAGTCATGTCCAACTCATTGCCACCCCACGAATTGCAGCACGTCAGACCTTCTTGTCCATCATCAACTCCTGGAGTTCACCCAAACTCATGTCCATTGAGTTGGTGATGCCATCCAGCCATCTCATCCTCTGTTATCTCCTTCTCCTCCTACTCCGAATCCCTCCCAGCATCAGACACTTTTCCAGTGAGTCAACTCTTCTCATGAGGTGGCCAAAGTTTTGGAGTTTCAGCTTTAGCATCATTCCTTCCAAAGAACACCCAGGACTCATCTCCTTTAGAATGGACAGGTTGGATCTCCTTGCAGTCCAAGGGACTCTCAAGAGTCTTATCCAACACCACACTTCAAAAGCATCAATTCTTCGGCCCTCAGCTTTCTTCACAGTCCAACTCTCACATGCATACATGACTACTGGAAAAGCCATAGCCTTGACTAGACAGACCTTAGTCAGCAAAGTAATGTCTCTGCTTTTGAATATGGTCTCTAGGTTGGTCATAACTTTCCTTCCAAGGAGTAAGCATCTGTTAATTTCATGGCTGCAGTCACCATCTGCAGTGATTTTGGAGCCCCCAAAATAAGTCTGCCACTGTTTCCACTGTTTCCCCATCTATTTCCCAGGAAGTGATGGGACCAGATGCCATGATCTTAGTTTTCTGAATGTTGAGCTTTAAGCAAACTTTTTCACTCTCCTCTTTCACTTTCATCAAGAGGCTCTTTAGTTCCTCTTCAATTTCTGTCATAAGGGTGGTGTCATCTGCATATCTGAGGTTATTGATATTTCTCCTAGGAATCTTGATTCCAGCTTGTGTTTCTTCCAGCCCAGCCTTTCTCATGATGTATTCTGCATATAAGTTAAATAAGCAGGGTGACAATATACAGCCTTGATGTACTCCTTTTCCTATTTGGAACCAATCTGTTGTTCCATGTCCAGTTCTAACTGTTGCTTGCTGACCTGCACATAGGTTTCTCAAGACGCAGGTCAGGTGGTCTGGTATTCCCATCTCTTGAAGAATTTTCCACAGCTTATTGTGATCCACACAGTCAAAGGCTTTGACATAGTCAATAAAGCAGAAATAGATGTTTTTCTGGAACTGTCTTGCTTTTTCCATGATCCAACGGATGTTGGCAATTTGATCTCTGGTTCCTCTGCCTTTTCTAAAACCAGCTTGAACATCAGGGAGTTCACGGTTCATGTACTGCTGAAGCCTGGCTTGGAGAATTTTGAGCATTACTTTACTACCATGTGAGATGAGTGCAATTGTGCAGTAGTTTGAGCATTCTTTGGCATTGCCTTTCTTTGGGGTTAGAATGAAACTGACCTTTTCCAGTCCTGTGGCCACTGCTGAGTTCTTAAAATTTGCTGGCATATTGAATGCAACACTTTCACAGCATCATCTTTCAGGATTTGAAATAGCTCCACTGTAATTTCATCACCTCTACTAGCTTTGTTTGTAGTGATGCTTTCTAAGGCCCACTTGACTTTACATTCCAGGATATCTGGCTCTAAGTGAGTGATCACACCATCGTGATTATCTGGGTCATGAAGATCTTTTTTGTACACTTCTTCTGTGTGTTCTTCCCACCTCTTCTTAATATCTTCTGCTTCTGTTAAGTCCATACCATTTGTGTCCTTTATCAAGCCCATCTTTGCATGAAATGTTCCCTTGGTGTCTCTAATTTTCTTGAAGAGATCTCTAGTCTTTCCCATTCTGTTGTTTTCCTCTATTTCTTTGCATTGATCACTGAGGAAGGCTTTCTTATCTCTCCTTGCTATTCTTTGGAACTCTGCTTTCAGATGCTTATATCTTTCCTTTTCTCCTTGGTATTTCGCTTCTCTTCTTTTCAGAGCTATTTGTAAAGACTCCTCAGACAGCCATTTTGCTTTTTTGCATTTCTTTTCCATGGGGATGGTCTTGATCCCTGTCTCCTGTACAATGTCACGAGCCTCCATCCATAGTTCATCAAGCACTCTATCTATCAGATCTAGGCCCTTAAATCTATTTCTCACTTCCACTGTATAATCATAAGGGATTTTATTTAGGTCATACTGGAAAGGTCTAGTGGTTTTCCCTACTTTCTTTAATTTAAGTCTGAATTTGGCAATAAGGAGTTCATGATCTGAGCCACAGTCAGATCCCGGTCTTCTTTTTGTTGACTGTATAGATCTTCTCCATCTTTGGCTGCAAAGAATATAATAAATCTGATTTCAATGTTGACCATCTGATGATGTCTGTAAGTAGATAAGCGATGCCATATCCCTGGAGAAATTGGAAGTACCACCAAAGACTTGAAGACTTCACATACCTTTTTAACTTGCCTCTGCTTATACAGAGGGGAATGGATCTTGGATTATTAATATCTTAATAAAGTACTGATTCTGATTTTAGCTGCTGTTCCAGATGTATTATCTTCCCTGCAGTCAGTCAACCCTGCTTCCTGAAATCTAGTATGGAGCTGTAGACCTGTAAATCACTTTGCTCTCTGTACCAATTTATCAAGGTCTTAAGAAGCATACTTTTACATGAAAAGGACAACTCTGTAGTCTTGCCTCAGAGTTATGTTTATTGTACTGTTCTCTGATATAATATGGTCCTAGCCCACAAATATCTTGATCATCTTGACATGGGAATGTCACATTGTTCACTGTATTTTTGACATGAGGATCTTTGGACCAGGATTGATTGGGAGCTTCAAATACTTTAAATGCCTTAGTCAGACATAAGTAAGTCAAGATACACCCCAGATAAATCCATAAACCTAGCACTTCAGTAAAGTTTTGAGGTTTCAGTGGTCTGCAGTGTATCTTGATATTCCTTTGGTGGGGGAAAAAAGTCAATGTACGTGCACATGTACCATTATGAAAGAAGCACAATAATTTAGGAAACTTTCTGATTTTGAAAACAGTGTTTTTTATTTTTGTGTGCTAATGTGAGCCATGTTTAATTAATATAAAAATGACTGCNTTCAGTAAAGTTTTGAGGTTTCAGTGGTCTGCAGTGTATCTTGATATTCCTTTGGTGGGGGAAAAAAGTCAATGTACGTGCACATGTACCATTATGAAAGAAGCACAATAATTTAGGAAACTTTCTGATTTTGAAAACAGTGTTTTTTATTTTTGTGTGCTAATGTGAGCCATGTTTAATTAATATAAAAATGACTGCCCCATTTGAGTAGAAACTGAGAAAGAAAAAATTCTGCAACAAGTCCAGCTGCAACTCCAATTACTTTTCTACTTGAGACTTAGGAACTAGTTCATGAAATGTCCATAAACACAAATGTTATTTGGAATTTCTTACAAGCCTCTGTAGCAGAAGACCAGCACAAACATCTGTATCTTAGAGTAAATCCATGCCCTCTTGTGAAGATATTATTATCTACCTTTTGTGGAGAAACAGCTTCTGGTTTGTTAGAGGGCCATCGCAGGGAATGAATACTTACTTAATCAGTGAATACCAAGTGACTGTGGAATTTGAGCTACTTATCAGGAACAGTGTTACATGAACCTCTTCAGCTTAGGTACTCAGAGCAAATCACCAAATTGAAAGGGTATACAAGGAACGAGGTTACAGAAGGTCGGAAAAACACAGTTAAATTGCATGAGCACATAATAGAGATTCTTTTGACCATTTCTCCTGCATTGTCTCTCTTCCCCTGACCATCACCTATATTCTCAAGATGATTTCTTGGGGCCAACTAACTGAAGAGCAAACACCTTGAACCTGACTTACAGATGTTTTGCATGATTTTCTGGCACCAGCCTCACAAGTGGATGGTTGCAGAATTTCACCCTCACTGAGTTTTGGCTGTGATGAATAGTAATGATGAGGAAGTCCCAAAGTGGGCAGAACTTCAAGCAATATACTGACTTTTACTTTGCCTCAAATGAGACATACTTACACATTGTGTACATGGATACATGGATAGTTGCTAGTAGGTTAGAACTGGGAAGTCAGAGACTTCAAAAGGCCATATTGAAAAATGGTGGCAAGAAAGTGAGGAAGAATTATCTAGGTGGACCCCTTGGCATGAAGAAAGAGTGTGAAGATATTTAATGTACCATGTCTATGCTCACCAAGGAGCATATATTTTCAGGAGGCTATCAAGAACTGGGTAAACAAAATAACATGTTCTCTGGATATCAGCCAGTCTCTGTCTTCAGTCTGCTTGGTAGATCATTNATCTAGGTGGACCCCTTGGCATGAAGAAAGAGTGTGAAGATATTTAATGTACCATGTCTATGCTCACCAAGGAGCATATATTTTCAGGAGGCTATCAAGAACTGGGTAAACAAAATAACATGTTCTCTGGATATCAGCCAGTCTCTGTCTTCAGTCTGCTTGGTAGATCATTGTACAAATTGGCCCTGAGCACCACGATGAAGGTTATGTATAGACATTATAGTCTGGACTTCTCTCCACCACAATTAAGCTGATGCTTAATTGTCCAGAAACGGAGACTGGTGTTGAGCCCTCAGCATGGTATAAGTTTTATTCCATCATATTCCTTTTCTTTTGGAAGAGCAATGATTTATGCATACTGAATGCAAGTAATTTCAGAAGAAAAGAAAGTTAAATATGGATTCTCTTAATTAGTTCTGTATTATTTGCCAATTCTCTGGAGTAATTAAATTTAAATGCATTGATTCGATTTGTTTAGGGAACACTAATTGTTCTTGGCATGCAGTCATAAAACAGTTATTTAAATTATTACTTGCAGACACCTATAATCAAATACCTATAGAAGGCAAGGTTTTGAATGACCAAATATTTGATGCCATAGAACAATTTGATGGAAAAGATTCAGCTATGTATATTAACATAAACTGGAGAAGGAAATGGCAACTCACTCCAGTATTCTTGCCTGGGAAATCCCATGGACAGATGCATCTAGTAAGCTACAGTTCATGGTGTTGCAAAGAGTCAGACACAATCTGGTGACTAAATGACAACAGTATTAATGTAAACTAGAAAACAAATACAGAAGTTGATCCTAAGGTAGGACATTAGGGTGAAAAGACTATCAAGTTGGACAGACCAAATTCTTCATCAGGGACTAAACAGCAGAGAGGGTTTAATATGTTAGTTTGAGGAAATGAGAGTGGCCCTAAACAGGTTACTTTTTTGAAGCCTGTAGCAAGTATGGCTTACACTAGATGAAGTTAAAATGTCAGAACTTCCATGGTACACTGGGGAGAAAACTATTTGAAAGGTTTAGGGAGATTGGAATTATAGCATGGACTTACATTAAGATCTGCTTACCTACCTGCTAAAATTTAACCAATGGGGGCACTCCAGGGGGCATTCCCTTCACCAAAGCTAAGGGAAATTT
Source organism: Neotragus moschatus (assembly GCA_006410615.1). Lineage (NCBI taxonomy): Eukaryota > Metazoa > Chordata > Mammalia > Artiodactyla > Bovidae > Neotragus > Neotragus moschatus. The sequence goes on from SJYA01001288.1 coordinate 908,291, forward strand.
ACAGGTATTTATTATCATGTAAAAAAAATTACTGATAAATATCAGTATAATTATCACACATCGTTTAAATTGGNATTGGAATTATAGCATGGACTTACATTAAGATCTGCTCACCTACCTGCTAAAATTTAACCAGTGGGGGCACTCCAGGGGGCATTCCCTTCACCAAAGCTAAGGGAAATTTACAGGTATTTATTATCATGTAAAAAAAATTACTGATAAATATCAGTATAATTATCACACATCGTTTAAATTGGAACACTAACAATACCTGATGTCAGCGTATGTGGGTCTGCACTATCCTCCTCTCTGCCTCTCTCCATTCAAGTTAACTGCTTGCCTGATGTGCTCATCATTCCATTTCTTTTCTAGATAACGGATTTTCTAGTGGGTATTATTTCTTTAAAATATTTTATTGTTTACTCTTTTAATTCAACATTAGATTCATAAGATGAGCCCTATTTGTAATTCAATTTGACTGCTGTTATTATATTCCTTTGGGTGACTAGATGGCAGAGAGTGTGTTAAACCATTCTCCAGTCCAGTGGTTACTTCATCCTCTCCAGTCATTTGTTATTAGAAAACTTTTGTCTCAGCCACTTATAGACAGAGTTCCTCATGTTGGAAGAGTTTCTCTTGGGTGTATATCTAAAATAATAACCTTGGTTTTGAGTTTTGGATAGTTAATTTTTAGGTGATCCGGTTATTCCAAAGTAGCTGTATGACCACAAACCTAAATAAATTTATTTTGTCTCTACTCAGTCCGTCACTTGGAAGATAATATTTCTTGATTCTTGTCTATTAAGATAATGTCTAAACCATATTTCATAGCATTTCTGATTTGTAATCTCTTAATCACTAACTCAGCAGTAGCCACAGGACGGGAGAAGTCAGTTTTCATTCCAATCCCAAAGAAAGGCAATGCCAAAGAATGCTCAAACTACCACAAAATTGCACTCATCTCACATGTAAAGTAATACTCAAAATTCTCCAAGCCAGGCTTCAGCAATAGGTGAACTATGAACTTCCAGATGTTCAAGCTAGATTTAGAAAAGGCAGAAAACCAGAGATCAAATTGCCAGCATCTGTTGGATCATCAGAAAAGCAAGAGAGTTCCAGAAAAACATCTATTTCTGCTTTATTGACTATACCAAAGCCCTTGACTGTGTGGATCACAATAAACTGTGGAAAATTCTGAAAGAGATGGGAATACCAGACCACCTGACCTGCCTCTTGAGAAACCTGTATGCAGGTCAGGAAGCAAGATAGAACTGGACGTGGAACAACAGACTGGTTCCAAATAAGAAAAGGAGTACATCAAGGCTGTACATTGTCACCCTGCTTATTTAACTTATATGCAGAGTACATCATGAGAAATGCTGGACTGGAAGAAACACAGGCTGGAACCAAGATTGCCCAGAGAAATATCAATAACCTCAGATATGCAGATGCCATCACCTTTATGGCAGAAAGTTAAGAACTAAAGAGCCTCTTGATGAAAGTGAAAGAGGAGAGTGAAAAAGTTGGCTTAAAGCTCAACATTCAGAAAACTAAGATCATGGCATCTGGTTAAATCACTTCATGGCAAATAGATGGAGAAACAGTGGAAACAGTGTCAGACTTTAATTTTGGGGCTCCAGAATCACTGCAGATGGTAATACCAACCATGAAATTAAGACACTTACTCCGTGGAATGAAAGTTATGACCAACCTAGACAGCATATTCCAAAGCAGAGACATTACTTTTTTCCAACAAAGGTCCTTCTAGTTAAGGCTATGGTTTTTCCAGTAGTCATATGTGGATGTGAGAGTTGGACTGTGAAGAAGGCTGAGCGCTGAAGAATTGATACTTTTTTTTTTCACTTTTTTAAAAATATAAATGTATTTATTTTAATTGGAGGTTAATTACTTTACAATAATGTATTGGTTTTGCCATACATCAACATGAATCCACCACAGGTATACACATGTTCCCAGCAATCCCACTGCTGGGCATACACACCAAGAAAACCAGAATTGAAAGTCACGTATACCCCAATGTTCATTGCAGAATTGATGCTTTTGAACTGTGGTGTTGGAGAAGACTCTTGAGAGTCCCTTGGACTGCAAGGAGATCCAACCAGTCCATCCTAAAGGAAATCAGTCCTGAATATTCATTGGAAGGACTGATGTTAAAGCTGAAACTCCATTACTTTGGCCACTTGATACAAAGAGCTGACTCATTGGAAAAGACCCTGATGTTGGGAAAGATTAAAGGCAGGTGGAAAAGGGGACAACAGAGGATGAGATGGTTGGATGACATCACCGACTCAATGGACATGAGTTTCAGTGAACTCCAGGAGTTGGTGATAGACAGGGAGGACTGACATGTTGCAATCCACGAAGCTGCAAAGGGTCGGACATGGCTGAGCAACTGGACTGAACTGAATTACTAATGAGGCTGACCATCTTTTAAAATATTTAATGACAAAAGCTGTTAATTCTTTTGTGAAATCTCTGTTTTTACTTTTGTCCACTTTTGTTGTTCATGTCATTAATGATTTATAGGGTATATATATATATATTTCTTTTTATCCCTTTAAGGTACAATATGTTGTGATTGTTTAAATTTAACAAGTTATATTTAATTTTACCATTTGTGACAATGTATATGGAACTCAATGCTATTTTGCTAATTGCAATAAGTCAGAGAAAAACAAATAGCATATGATCTCACTTTTATGGAAAAAAAAAAAGCTCATAGGTGCAGAGAACAGCTTGGTGGCTGCAATAGGCAGGGTGTGGAGAGTAGTCAAAAAGTTATTTTCAAACAAAATAATATTTAATTTTTGTTCTAGCCTAGTAAATTGCCTGTTGTTTAGTATTTTCTGAAGATTTAAATTGAAACATTTACTCTGCTTTAAGGTGCAACAATTTATATTTGGATTTTGCTTTTGACCCAGTCCTAGGGTCTTTGATTTAATGTAGTAGTTTAGTTGTTTGCATTTATTTTGTAAATTTTATGTACAGAAAAATAAAGACTTTTTTTGTAAGCAAATTAAAAAAAAACCTTGTTTTTAACTGAGTTTTTATGCTTCCTTATTGTTTCTTTTTCATTTTTAGTCTACATAAATTTTTCACTTGGTGATTTAGAAGACATTTTAAATTCTAACTTTTCAGTAACAAACTGGAATTCAAATTTCTACTAAATATTGATTAAATAATTTCACAATAAACACTGACTGATTAACTTAACTAAAATATTTAGCCCACTTTTTTTTTCCCTTACAGAATCACTGAGGAGTCTCATAACAATGATCTTGAATCATTAATGTAAAACTGAATTATGTTAATACAATTTTAACTGCTTAAGGAGGTAAAGATTTTCATTAGATAAAAAAATATAAGAAAAATTAAAATAAAAGGCAAAATATTGAGGTTGAGTCACCTTTGTATAATTCTTCATTCTGGGATAATTATGAAAAAATTACTATGCTAATAAACTTCTCGCATCCATATATAAATGGGTATTTGCTTAGCAAAACAAATATCTGAAGTCTTTGCAAGTTTCCATTAGTAGCAGTAGTGAATTCTGTGAAATCTTTTGTAAACTACGGATAATTTTTGTTTCGTTTCAGAGTTCTGAGCTTGAGCAAAGCTCTCAAGTGTGATAATGTGGGCTTCTAGGATAAATGTTAAGCTTGGCTGAGACACTCCATGAAGACTGAATTTGTCATTTGACCTCTTGGTGACTCTGTGGCCTCATTTATAAATTGGAGTTTATATTGAAACACTGCTGAGGATATAATGATGTAATTGGCTTCAGAGCTCTCCAGAGCACCCTGCAGGGAGAGTATGAAAGATGCTTGGGTGCCTGAACCAAACTACTAGAAAAATAACAGTGACAAAGAAATCTTTCAAATCTGAAGAATTAAAAATAGCTGATAGTATCTAGCAACTATCAGAATGGGAACTTGAGATACAAGATCTGACAATGGCCAGTCTGTTTCTTCAATATAGCATTAGTTCTATGGTTTTCTATGAATGTTTACTGCATATCTTTGCATCAGGATTCTCTGCCCTCAAATTTAAGCATAAAATGAAACTTTGAGCTTATTGGCAACTAACTTGGACATTGTCATGCAAACAACTTTTAGCTAATCTGATTTAAAGATTTTACCATCAGTTAGTTTGGGAAGCAAAATGTATATGATATCTTGCAACTGCTTTAGTCAGTATCTTAGTAATTGCATTATTCACTATCTGTTTTCCAAATATAAATATATCTATAAAAGGCAGGATGAATGTGCACCCTTCAAACTGATTTGCTGGAAGTGCTGGATTGCCTGGGTCTTTTAGTCAGATTTCATATGCCTGAAACATTGGTATATGCAGGGAAGAACATATTACCAAAGACTTTAACACAGTTTAAACTCTATTTTGTACAAGAGCTGAAAAAAAGCTAGAAGACAGAGCTAGGATGGCTCTAGGCTGTTTTGATCCCATATAAAAATGTTACCTTTCAACCGAATTGGTTTTCCTGTTAACCATTTTCTGAGTCCGTTTAAAAGTTTCAAGAAGGAGTCTTTAAAATTCAAAAATTTGAGGTACTTTGTGAGAGCAGCCTTTTGAGAGCATGAAACATCTATGATTGCTTTCTCCTTGGGTTCGGAAACTAACAGAATGCTTTGGAGTCAGCACTGACAAAGAATGGAGCCTGACTTTGAATTTAGTGAAAAGGGTGTTTAGAAAGTGAATAAAACTGTAATTTAAAAGCTGCACAAAATTAGTTGGCATGACTGTTTACATTAAATGTCTCCAGCGTCTTGACGGTCAGGCAATCTCCTCTAGCTTCCTGCAGTTTTAAGTAAGATTCATGTCATTCTTGACAAGTCCTGTTACAAAACCAAAACACAAACCCAATTGCTTTGTAAAAGTTAAATAACAAGAATACAAAACAAAACCCCTGAGATAACAGTCTTGAGAACAGTCATTTTTAAAATATACTTTTTCATGTAAAAACAGAGGAAAAAAAATGCTAAGAATTAGTGAACTATGAAATGCTGCAAGTAAGACCAAGAGAGAAGAAGAAACAGGCAAAGAGATACTTGTTTTCTGTTGAAGATAGTGCTAAATCCTTCCTAGGGGGATCATTGATAATTTCCTCTACTTGGAGTACCTGGTGCTTTGGAATAGGGGCCCAAAAGTTAATCCTCACTCCTAAGTATTAGCAATTCAGCCAAAGTGCCCATGTACTCAGGGATTTCTGTTACAGTATTATAGATTTCCCATTTCTTTCACTGTGTGGTAACAGAGAGAGGATAGGGAGATCTGCTTTATGTTCAGTACTTTTTGCCTGAGTTCTAGGGTTCACTGATTAAGCTGCCCAATCAGACAAACCTTCATCCTATTTCTTCTGAACTAATGTTACAAGTAATGGGAGAATAATTTAAAATAGAAAAGGTATAATCCTTGCCCTTAATGATCTAAAAGTATAATAGGGAGAAGTACATAAAACATTCCAAAGAAGCAAGCTAAGCTAGTGTATTGTTATGTGTTTCACCACTGGTGGGTTTCAGAAGAAAAGCTCAGTTTGATTTGGTCTCATATGGTCTAGTGTGTTTAAGTGTATGGTAGTAGGTTTGTTTGAGGGTCTAGCTGCATATTTGTTTGATATGGTCAAACCTTCTCTAGGGATCCCAGCATATTTTCTGCCTTGGGTGAGGAAAGGGCACTTGGCATTATACATCATTTCAAATGGGGTTGAGCAGGACTGAGTTGAATATAGCCTGGCAGAGTCCCATAACTTGGACGTCACTTAAAGGGAACACGTGTACACCCATGGCAGATTCATGTTGATGTATGGCAAAACCAATACAATATTATAAAGTAATTAGCCTCCAATTAAAATAAATAAATTTAAATTTTAAAAAAAGTGATCAACAAGAGATTCGCTGGCTGTTCTTAGGATGAAATCTCCTTTGGAACACAATGAGAAGGACTAGTATTGAAGCTCCAGCAGTGCACAGCCACCACTGCAATCTGATCACATGGACTACAGCCTTGTCTAACTCAGTGAAACTATGAGCCATGGCATGTAGGGCCACCCAAGGTGGACGGGTCATGGTGGAAAGTTCTGACAAAATGTGGTTCACTGGAGAAGGGAATGGCAAACAATTTCAGCATTCTTGCCTTGAAAACCCCATGAAAGGCATGAAGAGGGAAAATATAGGACACTGAAAGATGAACTCCCCAGGTTGGTAGGTGCCCAATATACTACTGGAGAAGAATGGAGAAATAACTCCAGAAATAATGAAGAGACACGACCAAGGCAAAAACAACACCCAGTTGTGGATGTGACTGCTGATGGAAGTAAAGTCCAATGCTATACGGAGCAATATTTAATAGGAACCTGGAATATTAATTAGGTTCATGAATCAAGGCATGTTGGAAGTGGTCAAACAGGAGATGGCAAGAGTGAGCATCAAAATTTTAGGAATCAGCAAACAAATGGATTGGATGGGTGAATTTAACTCAGATGACCATTATATCTACTACTGTGGACAAGAATCCCTTAGAAGAAATGGAGTAGCCATCATAGTCAACAAAATAATCTGAAATACTGTACTTGGATGCAATCTCAAAATTACAAAATGATCTCTGTTTGTTTCTAAGGAAAACCATTCAGTATTACAGTAACCCAAGTCTATGCCCCGACAAGTAATGCTGAAGAAGCTGAAGTTGAATGGTTCTATGAAGACCTACAAGACCTTCTAAAAATACACCCCCAAAAGATGTCATTTTCATTATAGGGGACTGGAATACAAAACTAGGAAGTCAAGAAATACCTCGAATAACAGGGAAATTTGGCCTTGGAGTACAGAATGAAGCAAGGCAAAGACTATTAGAGTTTTGCCAAGAGAACACACTGGTCATAGCAAACACCATCTTCCAACAACACAAGAGAAGACTATACACATGGACATCACCAGATTGTTAATACCAAAATCAGTTTGATTATATTCTTTGCAGCCAAAGATGGAGAAACTCTATACAGTCAACAAAAACAAGGAGCTGACTATGGTTCAGATCATGAACTCCTTATTACCAAATTCAGACTTAAATTGAAGAAAGTAGGGAAAACCATGAGACAATTCAAGTATGATGTAAATCAAATCCCTTATGATTATACAGTGGAAGTGAGAAGTATAATCAAGGGACTGGATCTGATAGAGTGCCTGAAGAACTATGGACAGAGGTTCATGAAATTGTACAGTAGGCAGGGATCAAGACCATCCCCAAGAAAAAGAAATGCAAAAAGGCAAAATAGTTGTCCGAAGAAGCCTTAAAAAAAGCTGTGAAAAGAAGAAAAGCAAAATGCAAAGGAGAAAAAGGAAAGATTTACCATTTAAATGCAGATTTCTGAAGAATAGCAAGGAGGTATAAGGAAGCCCTTCTCAGTGATCAATGCAAAGAAATAGAGACAACAACAGAATGGGAAAGACTAGAGATCTCTTCAAGAAGATTAGAGATACCAAGGGAACATTTCATGCAAANGGAGTTGGTGATGGACAGGGAGGCCTGGCGTGCTGCGGTTCATGGGATCGCAAAGAGTCGGATACGACTGAGCGACTGAACTGAAGGAAACAGTGCTTCCAGGAGTAGCCTATCAAGCCCTTTTCATTCATGCCCCCAGTTCTCCAAATATCACCATCAGTGAGAGACATCTTTGGATGTTACTTTAGGTCAGATAAGAGGCAGAGAACAAAGCATGAGACCAGAGGTCAGACCAGAAAGATGCAGTGGCTTCCGTGAAGCCAGCCCTAGGTGTTGGCAGTCTGGCTAGTCTCTATTTAGGCTCAGGGTAAATTTGTAGGTCCTTTTACTAAAAGGAAGAAGAGAAAATGGATATTGGGAGGTTATTAACAGTCTTTACCAACACGGCATCTTGTCCCATTACTTCATGGCAAATAGACAGGGAAACAATGGAAACAGTGTCAGAGTTCATTTTTCTTGGCTCCAAAATCACTGCGGATGGTGACTGCAGCCATGAAATTAAAAGACACTTGCTCCTTGGAAGAAAAGCTATGACCAACCTAAATAGCTTATTAAAAAAGCAAAGACACTACTTTGCCAACAAAGGTCCATCTAGTCAAAGCTATGGTTTTACCAGGAGTCATGTATGGATGTGAGAGTTGGACCATTAAGAAGGCTGAGTGCCAAAGAATTGATGCTTTTGAACTGTGGTGTTGGAGAAGACTCTTGAGAGTCCCTTGGGCTGCACAGAAATCAAACCAGTCCCTCCTAAAGGAAATCAACCCTGAATATTCACTGGAAGGACCAATGCTGAAGCTGAAGCTCCAATGCTTTGGCTACCTGATGCGAAGAGCTTTGTGGTTGGAAAAGACCTTGATCCGAGGAAAGATTGAAGGCAGGAGGAGAAGGGAACTGACTGAGTAAATGAACAACAGCAAACAACACCATTAGGCCANCAGAAATCAAACCAGTCCCTCCTAAAGGAAATCAACCCTGAATATTCACTGGAAGGACCAATGCTGAAGCTGAAGCTCCAATGCTTTGGCTACCTGATGCGAAGAGCTTTGTGGTTGGAAAAGACCTTGATCCGAGGAAAGATTGAAGGCAGGAGGAGAAGGGAACTGACTGAGTAAATGAACAACAGCAAACAACACCATTAGGCCAATAATAGTTTGACTTAAAAACCTGTGAGTCCTGAGCTCTGTGGGCACAATGTGAGAATTAATATGAACTGCAGGGCAAAGCAGGTGAGCAAGAGTAAGAGATAGACTTTGTCAGGAGGCAGTCGTGAGAGACAGGCTGCATGGGGCCAGGAGTGGGGGGAGCACAGTGAGCAATGGCAGCCATTGCAGGGGACTTTCTCACAGCTTTGGGCTCAGATAATCTGACAGAAATGATGCTGAATGGGCTTCCCAGGTGGTGCAGTGGTAAAGAATCCACCTGCCAATGCAAGAGATGTGAGTTTGACCCCTGGGTCGGGAACAGCCCCTGTAGAAGCGAATGGCTACCCACTGCAGTATTCTTGCCTGGGGAATCCCATGGACAGAGAAGCTTGGTGGGCTATACGACTGAGTGACTGAACTGACCTGAACTGAACTGCAGTAGTCTTGCCTGGAAAATTCCATGGACAGATGAGCCTGTCGGGCTACAGTCCATGGAGTCATAAAGAGTAGGATCCAACTGCATGACTGAGCACACACAATCTATCAAGAAAATACACACAGACTTTTGAAAGTCATTTCCCTTGACTGACAAGAAGACTTGGGAGACCCAAGAGAAGACACCTTCCTTCAGAGAATGAGGAAAAGATAAAGAAAAAACTGACAAACAGAGACATTGAGACTATTCCTAGCCTCCAACTTGACCAATCCACCAGTGGGGAATGATTCACTATTACAGAACACACAGGTAGCAGCCACACCCTTCCCCCTTCTCTCTCAATCAAGGTTCTGTGAAGAGCTGTGCCATGGGAATCATTGCCTCTACCTTTTCGTCTTTTCACCATTCAAATGCAACAGCCCCCGTCTGGTCTCCAGGGAAATCATTATTGCCCAATTCAACCGATTCTTTATATTTTTGCATGGTGTTCCTCTACGTCATTTAATCTAAACGATTAACCCTTGACTTCTTCATACGGCCTCTTGTTACAATTTCGGGTTACCAGGTTCTTCTAATTCTCTCTGATTTCATCTTCTCATTCCCCCCACCCCACCCTAAACTCCTCCTTGCAATGTGTGTTAGAAAGAGTAGGTTGGCAAGTAAGTTCTCTGAAGTCTCATTGCAAACTCCTCCTAGGTTTCAATGGCTGGAAAGCTAAATAGCTACATGTCCCCAAGCCCCTTGCAACTAGCAATCCAGATATGTTCTAGATTTTGCCAAACAGGTGGACTCACACGGAAACCTGGGGAGAAACATAAAGAATCAAGGAAACTTGGAGAAAAATTAGATCAAAGTATTTATCAAAATCTTAGGAATGTTCCTAAGCCTAAAGTAGCTTAAGAGTCACTGCTTTACACAGTGACTAGAAAATGCTTCTCTTAGATTTCAGTTTCCTTGTGTAGGTGGATGATTTTTATGTTACCACTGAGGCAATAATGTGGCATAACAGGCCATCACAGAATTCAGTGACTTGCAAGAGGAACTCCTTGCAATTATTTTGCTCATAGTTCTGCTTCAGGCTGCTGGTCACCTGGGCTTGGCTTCAGACTTGAGTGGGCTCAGATTTCCTCGGTGTGTTTTAGTGTTCTCCCTGATAGAGCAGTGGCCACAGGACTGGAAAAGGTCAGTTTTTATTCCAATCCCAAAGAAAGGCAATGCCAAAGAATNGAATCTAAGTCCAAACTCATAGGAACAAGAACATATTGATGGTTTCAAAGGTCTGTCTAGTCAAGGCTATGGTTTTTCCAGTGGTCATGTATGGATGTGAGAGTTGGACTGTGAAGGAAGCTGAGCACCGAAGAATTGATGCTTTTGAACTGTGGTGTTGGAGAAGACTCTTGAGAGTCCCTTGGACTGCAAGGAGATCCAACCAGTCCATTCTAAAGGAGATCAGCCCTGGGATTTCTTTGGAAGGAATGATGCTGAAGCTGAAACTCCAGTACTTTGGCCACCTCATGCGAAGAGTTGACTCATTGGAAAAGACTCTGATGCTGGGAGGGATTGGGGGCAGGAGGAAAATGGGACGATAGAGGATGAGATGGCTGGATGGCATGACTGACTCAATGGATGTGCGTCTCAGTGAACTCCGGACGTTGGTGATGGACAGGGAGGCCTGGCATGCTGCGATTCATGGGGTCACAAACAGTCGGACAAGACTGAGCGACTGGACTGAACTGAACTAAAGGGCAGGAGTGAGGGTGGGGTAACTTCTAATTAATTATGAGATGAAGACATTCTGGAGATACAATATATAGCTTGGTGTCTCTTGTTAACAGTAGTGCATTGTATATTTAAAAGGTACTGAAAGAGTATATATATATATTTTTTTCCCGATATTATTTTATTTTACTATATAATACTGTATTGGTTTTGCCGTACACCAACATGAATCCACCACGGGTACACGTGTTCCCAATCATGAACGCCCGCTCCCACCTCCCTCCCCATACCATCTCTCTGGGTCATCCCAGTGTACCAGCCTCAAGCCTCCAATAAATGCTAAAGGATATCCTCTAGACAGGAATCACAAAAAGGATGTATAAACCCAAACCCAAAACAATAAAGTAAATGAAAGAGTATATTTTTAAAGTGCTCCCCAAACTTGTGAAACAAAAGATCTAATTATATGACGTGATGGTTGTGTTTAATTAACCTTGTTGTAATCATGCTGCAATATATACATATGTGAAATCATTGCATTGTAGATCTTATAGTCACAATTTTATACGTCACTCATATCTCAGTAAAGCTGGAAGGATAAAAGTGCCTTCCCCTCTGCAATTGTACTGTCAGCCATACTTCCCAGGGTTGTCCTTTTTTATTCTCCAATTGTCTAATCCACTCTTTTTAGCTTGCCATTTCAAATAATATGCTTTAGAAAATTAGATCACTGACTCGCTTTAGAATTTTGTATTAAGAAAAAATAATCATCTCTGGGTGGAAATAGAGATCAAGGACAACTTTTTAAATTTAGAGGGTTTTTTTGTTTGTTTGTTTTTGTTTTTTTGTGGTTTTTTTTGCTGTTCAGTTAATTCTTTTAAGAAGCTGTACTGCTTTCTTTGGTTTACTCATATGTGTACCCCAGATTGTGACTTAATCATTATAACAGGATGTTAAAATGGAACTCTGTATATCCTGGTTTTAGTTATATCACCAAGAACATAGTCAGGAGGGACTTTAATATTACAAAGTAAGGGGCTAGGTTACATTTGCTAAAATAAGGATTTGCACATGTTCTCTTTTAAGCTGAGATTGAAGGGACTAAAAGAGAAGTTACAGTCTCAAGAGAGAATTTTCTTTAGTGGAAGTTGTTAGGGAGGGGAGAGAATTGCTTAATCTTTACTGTAGATCTGTTAGAGTTGTTTAGATAACAGTTCCATAGAGCTTGGGGGACACAGTGAATTACTGCCACTGGAAAAATGTAAAGGGCCAGAATGTGTCTGAACCAGGCTGTACAAATAAGGTGGAAAATTGCAGTTAAGAAGTAACTACATTGGGTCAAAATATATGTTGCAGGTGGGTATGATGGGATGGTCCTAAATCTTGTCCAAAAGGTCTAACTAGAGAGGTGAGGAGGCCTCAACCAACGTAGCCTAATGGTATATTAATGGCTACTCAAGGACTGAGGCAGGAATCCTAAGCAATTTTCTGTAAAAGCTTCATTCATCTTCATCAGAGCAATTCAGTTCAGGGATTGTTGGTTGTATTATTTTCCTGTTGCTGCTGAAACAAATCACCACAAATTTAGTGGCTTAAAAGAATGCAGATTTATTTTCTTACAGTTCTAGAGGTCAAAAGTCTAAAGTCCAGGTGAGGTTAAGCTGCATTCCTCCTGGAGCCTTTTAGGGAATAATCTGTTTCTTTGCCTTTTCTATCTCCTAGAAGCCACCTGCATTCTTTGCCTGTGGCTTCTTCTTCTGCCTCCAAAGCCAATGACTTAGAATCCTCAAATCCCTCTCTCTGTATCTTTTCTTCCATCATCACTTCAGCTTCCTTGTCTTGGACTGTACTGACTCTTCCTCTTAGAAGGACCCTTATGATTGACATTAGACCCAACCAGATAATACAGGATAATCTCTCCTCTTGAGATCCTTAATTAATCATTTTTTAAAGTCCTTTTGCCATGTTCCTTGGGGAAGGGAAAGGCTACCCACTCCAGTATTCTGGCCCGAAGAATTCCATAGACTGTATAGTCCATGGGGTCACAAAGAGTTGGACTCGACTGAGTGACTTTCACTTTGCCAGGTTAGGTAGCATATCCACAGGTTCTAGGGATTAGGACATGGATATCTTTGGGAGGCTCTTCTTTCTACTACACCAGTGAAGGAAGGTAGCCTAGGAACCCACTGAAGTATCAAGAAAGGAAGAATCAACTTTAAACAAGGCTGGGCTAAGAGAAGCCTGGCAGTAGCTTAAAGAGTAAAAATCAAGAATTTTTATTGTTTCTTGCTGCTCCTTACGTCTTGTTCCATGACCCTAAAGATAAGAAACTTCTCTTGGCAAGCTAGGGAGGAGAGGAGAAGTACAGGCTGGGAAAATAAGAAAGAAGTGAGTTATTTCCTTTTTCTCTTCTGTTAAATAAGCAGTGCCAATGGAGAAGATGGCAGAATTAAGGTGTTTCCATATTGAACTTTTGAAGGCTATATTTCTTCAAGGTTGGTTGAATGGTTGTATATATAGTATATAGCAATGATAATTATATACAATAATCCTGATTTTGTCTTATACCCATAAAAACCTGACAACCAAAAGATGAAAAAGATTAATTTGTGCTTGGACTATTAAAAGGCATTATTCTGAACCAGCGTTGTAAATTTTAATTCCTGAATTTTTGAAGGCTAAGAAAAGCTTTAAAGGCAAGCAAAGACAAAAAAATANTGATTTTGTCTTATACCCATAAAAACTTGACAACCAAAAGATGAAAAAGGTTAATTTGTGGTTGGACTATTAAAAGGCATTATTCTGAACCAGCGTTGTAAATTTTAATTCCTGAATTTTTGAAGGCTAAGAAAAGCTTTAAAGGCGAGCAAAGACAAAAAAATAAAAAAAAAAAGTGAAACTAGGCACTTTGTAGATAAGAAATTATTGACAGTTTCAGTACAAGCAAAAATAAAAACAATTGAAGTGGCAAGACTTGGAACCACTGATAGCTGAATAAAATGACAGTAGAGCCCAGAAACTGCCACTGGGGAGAAGAAAAGAAAATGTATTAATAAAAGCAGAACTATAGTTTGGGTATACTTAATGGAAGGGCACACCTAAACATCCTTCTGGTATTAAGGTCACATAGCGATGTCATGTCAGTAAAATAGCATACCTCTTCTGACTAGTCCACGAAGGACCACTTCTCTCTCAATACCTCAGTTGATCTACAACACAGTACTACACTGATGTTCATTACGTCTTGACCTCATAAGAAAGAAAGGTTTCTCTTTTCAAGTACACCATTTTCTATGCCAGGAACATGAATAACACATTTTACAAAGATTAATATAATTTTGTTTTTCAAATAAAAAAGCTGTTTCACCATAGTAATTACCAAACTCCAGTATGTCTAGTGGGGAAAACCACTAGACCATTCAGGTATGATCTAAANAGGCCTGGCTTGCTGCGATTCATGGGGTCACAAAGAGTCGGACATGACTGAGCGACTGAACTGAACTGAGACAGCATATTAAAAAGCAGAGACATTCCTTTGTCAACAAAGGTCTGTTTAGTCAAGGCTATGGTTTTTCTAGTAGTCACATATGGATGTCAGAGTCAGGCTATAAAGAAAGCTGAGAGCTGAAGCATTAATGTGTTTGCACTGCAGTGTTGGAGAAGACTCCTGAGAGTCTCTTGGACTGCAAGGAGATCCAGCCAGTCCATCCTAAGGATGATCAGTCCTGGGTGTTCATTGGAAGGACTGATGTTGAAGCTGAAACTCTAATACTTTGGCCACCTGATGTGAAGAGCTGACTGATTGGTAAAGATCCTGATGCTGGGAAAGATTGAAAGCAGGAAGAGAAGGGATGAGATGGTTGAATGGCATCACTGACTCAATGGACATGAGTTTGGGTAAACTCTGGGAGTTAATGATGGACAGGGAGGCCTGTCGTCCTTCAGTTCATGGGGTTGCAAAGAGTCAGACACGACTGAGGCTGAGCTGAACTCAAGAAGCAAGAAGTNAAGCAGGAAGAGAAGGGATGAGATGGTTGAATGGCATCACTGACTCAATGGACATGAGTTTGGGTAAACTCTGGGAGTTAATGATGGACAGGGAGGCCTGTCGTCCTTCAGTTCATGGGGTTGCAAAGAGTCAGACACGACTGAGGCTGAGCTGAACTCAAGAAGCAAGAAGTTTAGACTCAGGAGGTTCAAGATAGTTTGATTAGAGATTCCAGTAGGAACAAACAAACCATATTGATGGAGAAAAGAAAATTGTGAATGATATGATAGGACAGATTTGTTTGAACTGAGAGAAGATATGAATCTCTAGATTCATCCTAGTTATCCTAGTCTGAAAACATAACATGATAAAAAGACAGTAACTGTGGGAGATAAGAGAATTCAGAACTGGAACACATAAAGGAAACAAAAATACAAATATATTTGTTGTAGGAAGAAACCTATGAAGGCCACGAATGTTTCTGCTCCACAGTGTATGTATTCCTTCCTCATAATTCTGTGGTTATAATGGAGTAGCTACCCCTTAGTTGGATTCCTTGGTTGTGTAAAGTCCTGCTGGTTTGAAGAAATGAATCGACAGGAGTCCTGCAGTCACGAGCACTGGATTCTGTCAACAATTAGTAAGCCTAACCAAGTGACCAAGTGACCAAGTGAAGTCGCTCAGTTGTGTCTGACTCTTTGCGACCCCATGGACTGTACGCTCCTTTATCCATGGATTTTCCAGGCACGAGTAATGGAGTGGGTTGCCGTTTCCTTCTCCAGAGAATCTTCCTGACCCAGGGATGGAACCTGGATCTCCTGCATTGTAGGCAGACGCTTTATCATCTGAGCCACAAGGGAAGTCCTTTAGTAAGCCTAAGGATGGACCCAAAGCCTTATACAAGGTTGAAGTCTCAGCCAACTCCTTGATTTTAACTGAGTCTTGATTTTCATCTGATTTTCAGCCCAGATTCCTGACAAGAGACACTGTGAGAAAAGACATTTATATTGATTTAAACCAGTAAATTTGTGGCAATCTATAATGAACCAGTGAAAAACTACAAATTTTGGTACTTGGAAATGTAGTGCTGCTGGAACAAATTCCTAAAGTGTAACACTGGATAATAAAAGTTGTTTTTAAATTAAGATAATGAAAATTGATACCCAAACTCAAATACCATTGAGGCAAAGGCTACTACATATATTTAATGCCAAAGTATAATAGGTCCTGTGCTAAATTGTAACAGGTGTTTTATATATTATTCATAATAACTACTATAATTCTGCAAAATACTCCATTTTACAGATATGAAATGAGGTTTAATGAGGTTAAGTATCTTGTCTGAGGTTTCAAATAATTTATATAATTAAATAACTAAAAAGAATCTTAGATTTAATCTGATGTTTCCAAAAATGTGTTCTTTATATATTAATATTTGGAAAATTATTCATTAGTTAAATAAGGTGTTGAAAACTAGATTAAACAAATCAAACATACAGATACTTTTAAACTTCAGAGTGGAGTAAAAAGAATTAAGGAAACCGGCCCATGATCCATTTCTTTCCCATTACTGTTAACAGTAAGAGAATCATTCTTACCTGTTAACCTGACTGAAAACTAACTTCCTGGTAAACAGACTCATAGTCTTTGCCAGCAGTAGAATCTTTACCTGTCAAATGTTTTTAGTAAGAAGTTTGTGTTCAGAATTGCTTACTGAAAACAAACTTAGAATCTATGGTATTTTTAAAAGTGTGCTGTCCAGAAATGTCAGATAAGACATATAACTATCTGATATATAATGAAAGTGAAGTCGCTTAGTCATGTCTGACTCTTTGCAACCTACTGTAGCCCACCAGGCTTCTCTGTCCATGGGGCTTTCCAGGCAAAAAATACTGGAGTGGGTTGCCATTTCCTTCTCCAGGGGATCTTCACCACTCAGGGGTCGAACCCAGGTCTTCTGCATTGGAGGCAAATGCTTTACCCTCTGAGCCACCAGAGAAGCTATCTGATATATAAGATGGAGTCATTTTATAACCTATGTATTCTAGGTTTGTGACATCATAGTATGTGTGTCTGATTCTCAAAGCTCATCAATATTATGAGCCAGAAAGCCCATGTGTGATGTCGGAAAGAAGCACAGGGAGAATCACCCTGTCTTCCGGGCATCTTCCTGCTTCCCTTGCACCAGTTGACCATTTTAATGAAATTATTAGTAATGCTCAGGAAAGATTTCTGATTAGTATGTCTGAAGTAATAATCTTATCCTTTGTGTTACCTCACAGGATTTCTCAGAATCTTTAGAATGCTGCTGTATATTACAAATAAATTTCCCAGGGAAGAAAAGAGCATTGTCTTTTCCAAAATTACATTGCTATGCAATGTTTTATCCAGGTATATACTCTAGAAAACATTTGCTATTTCCCCAGTATAGCTTAGCTTTACTCTTTTATGAATGAGTGATACAGAATCCAAAGGTTTTAGTCTAACCTCAAGTGTTGTATTCACATTAGTTTGCTGCTGCATAATATTTATTTTGTTATTTATAAAAGGATTATATTTTATATAATATGCAAACAGAGTAAAACATGCAATGTATATTTTAAAAATTCTTCATGAAATCCTAAATGCTAGACTGTGAAGTGAAATCTAAATCACCATCTTGCACTGGCAGGTACCTGCGAAGCTTTGTGTTTGAGAAATGAATGAGACCTGTGCAGGCTGTTTTTAAAAATTTGTACCTGGTAAAAGATGTCCTTTTCATTATAGGGGATTGGAATGCAAAAGTAGGAAGTTAAGAAACACCTGGAGTAACAGGCAAATTTGGCCTTGGAATGTGGANAAATGCAGTACTTGGATGCAATCTCAAAAACGACAGAATGATCTCTGTTTGTCTCCAACGCAAACCATTCAATATCACAGTTATCCAAGTCTATGCCTCAATCAGTAACGCTGAAGAAGCTGAAATTGAACAATTCTATAAAGACTTACAAGACCTTTTAGAACTAACACCCAAAAATGATGTCCTTTTCATTATAGGGAGCTGGAATGCAAAAGTAGTAAGTCAAGAAACACCTGGAATAAAAGCCAAATTTGGCCTTGGAATGCAGAATGAAGCAGGGCAAAAACTAATAAAGTTTTGCCAATAAAATGCACTGGTCCTAACAAACACCCTCTTCCAACAACACAAGAGAAGAGTCTACACATGGACATCACCAGATGGTCAGCATCAAAATCAGGTTGATTATATTCTTTGCAGCCAAAGATGGAGAAGCTCTATATGGTCAACAAAAACAAGACCAGAAGCTGACTGTGGCTCAGATCATGAACTCCTTATTACCAAATTCAGGCTTAAATTGAAGAAAGTAGGGAAAACTGCTAAACCATTCATGTATGACCTAAATCAAATCCCTTATAATTATACAGTGTAAGGGAAAAATAGATTTAAGGATCTAGATCTGATAGATAGTGTGCCTGATGAACTATGCAATGAGGTTCATGACATTGTACAGGAGACAGGGATCAAGACCATCCCCATGGAAAAGAAATGCAAAAAAGCAAAATGGCTGTCTGGGGAGGCCTTACAAATAGCTGTGAAAGGAAGAGAGGTGAAAAGCAACGGAGAAAAGGAAAGAAATAAGCATCTGAATGCAGAGTTCCAGAGAATACCAAGAAGAGACAAGAAAGACTTCTTCATCAATCAATGCAAAAAAATAGAGGAAAAGGACAGAATGGGAAAGACTAGAGATCTCTTCAATAAAATTAGAGATACCAAGGGTACATTTCATGCAAAGACGGGCTTGATAAAGGACAGAAATGGTATGGACCTAACAGAAGCAGAAGATATTAAGAAGAGGTGGCAAGAATACACAGAAGAACTGTACAAAAAAGATCTTCATGATCCAGATAATCATGACGGTGTGATCACTAATCTAGAGTCAGACATCCTGGAATGTGAAATCAAGTGGGCCTTAGAAATCATCACTACAAACAAAGCTAGAGGAGGTGATAGAATTCCAGTAGGGCTATTTCAAATCCTGAAAGATGATGCTGTGAAAGTGCTGCACTCAATATGCCAGCAAATTTGGAAAACTCAGCAAGTGGCCACAAGACAGGAAAAGGTCAGTTTTTATTCCAATCCCAAAGAAAGGAAATGCCAAAGAATGCTCAGACTACCACACAATTGCACTCATCTTACATGCTAGTAAATTAATGCTCAAAATTCTCCAAGCCAGCCTTCAGCAATATGTGAGCCGTGAACTTCCAGATCTTCAAGCTGGTTTTAGAAAAGGCAGAGGAACCAGAAATCAAATTGCCAACATCCATTGGATCATGGAAAAAGCAAGAAAGTTCCAGAAAAACATCTATTTCTGCTTTCTTGACTTTGCCAAAACCGTTGACCATGTGGATCACAATAAACTGTGGAAAATTCTGAGAGAGATGGGCATACTAGACCACCTGACTTGCCTCTTGAGAAATCTGTATGCAGATCAGGAAACAACAATGAGAACTGGACATGGAACAACAAAGTGGTTCCAAATAGGAAAAGGAGTACATCAAGGCTGTATATTGTCACCCTGCTTATTTAACTTCTATGCAGAATACATCATGAGAAATGCTGGACTGGAAGAAACACAAGCTGGAATCAAGATTGCTGGGAGAAATATCAATAACCTCAGATATGCAGATGACACCACCCTTATGGTAGAAAGTGAAGAGGAACTAAAGAGCCTCTTGATAAAAGTGAGAGAGGAGAGTGAAAAAGTTGACTTAAAGCTCAACATTCAGAAAATGAAGATCATGGCATNGGAAGAAGCACAAGCTGGAATCAAGATTGCTGGGAGAAATATCAATAACCTCAGATATGCAGATGACACCACCCTTATGGCAGAAAGTGAAGAGGAACTAAAGAGCCTCTTGATGAAAGTGAAAGAGGAGAGTGAAAAAGTTGACTTAAAGCTCAACATTCAGAAAGCGAAGATCGTGGCATCCGGTCCCATCATTTCATGGCAAATAGATGGGGAACCAGTGGAAACAGTGGCTGATTTTATTTTGGGGGTCTCCAAAATCACTGCAGATGGTGATTGCAGCCATGAAATTATGCTTACTCCGTGGAAGGAAAGTTATGACCAATCTAGATAGCATATTAAAAAGCAGAGACATTACTTTGCCAACAAAGGTCCATCTAGTCAAGGCTATGGTTTTTCCAGTAGTCATGTATGGATGTGACAGTTGTACTATTAAGAAAGCTGAATGCAGAAGAATTGATGCTTTTGAACTGTGGTGTGGAGAAGACTCTTGAGGGTCCCTTGGACTGCAGTCCATCCTAAAGGAGATCGGTCCTGGATGTTCATTGGAAGGACTGATGTTCAAGTTGAAACTCCAATATCTTGGGCATCTGATGCAAAGAACTGACTCATTTGAAAAAACTCTGATGCTGGAAAGGATTGAGGGCAGGTGGAGAAGGGGACGACAGAAGATGAGAGGGCTGGATGGCATCACTGACTCAATTGACATGAATTTGGGTGAACTCCGAGAGTTGGTGATGGACTGGGAGGCCTGGCGTGCTGTGGTTCATGGAGTTGCAGAGTCAGACATGAGTGAGCGACTGAACTGAACTGAAATGAATATGTCTCCCAGTGATCCTACTGTCCTAGTATTCTTGCCCTCTCTCATTACATCAGGGCTTGCTCTGAGTGACCAGTAGTATACAATGAAGGTGGTGATGTGTGATTTTTGGAGTCTAAAAGGCCTTGCAAATTCTGCCTTCTTCTTTTGGATTACTTACTTTTGAAGCCAGTCGCTGTGCTGTGAGATTACCCAAGTAGCTCCTTAGAGAGGCTCATGTGGAGAGGAGCTGTGGTCCCAGTCAATGGCCAACACCAATATTCCAGGCCCCTGAACAAGCCATATGGACCCTCCAAGCTGTCTGATAACTGCAGTCCCACTCAATATCTAGCTATAAGTCTCATTCTAGACTCTGAGACACAACCACTAATTGAGCCATGACTTAATTCATGATCCACAAGACAGTGAGAGATTATAAATTGATGTTGTTACTCTAAATTATTGTATTTTAATGGTGCTCTCTTATACAGCAATAAATAATGAATATATTCACCCTTAAAAAGTAAAATATCAATCATCTGTGTACCTAAGAGATACTGTACAATTTATCCTTCAAATATCAGTATTTCTAGTGACTAAGCTGGTAATGTAATTATGTTTCTTTTTTTTATTGCTTTTATTGCATGGCTTAATTTATTCTATTAAAACTTGGAATGGTAGCTAGTGGAAGAAAAATATCCACAAGCCCTCAGACTATTACCAGTGGTCACCAAACTGTTTGACATATCACTGAGCATTTCTGATCTATTTAAAAAGTGCCCTATTTCAGCATAAAAATATTTAAAGGTCTAGAAAAGAAAGACTGGATTAAAAAATATTTTGACTCATGCAAAAAAGATAGTGAGGTACATACATGTACATTATAATATAAACATACACATATATACATGTGTCTCTATGTGGTATGTTATTATATCTTGATTTAACTCTGTGGCCTCTCCTCACAGTGGTTTGAACTACATGTGATACAGGATGAGAAGAAAAGAAAAACTGGTAGTTCAGTTAAATACAATTCAGAGCAAATAATTCATCATTATTATAGCAATTACTCTTTAATTTTTTTCTATCCCTGTAAGCAGGAACACAAATCAGTTCATTTTGAGAGTGGAACAACCTGATTATCTCATATTAGATCCTTTCTTTTGTTATTAAAAAAATAAACTACATAGGCTCCTTCCACCTCTCTCCTCATTTATAAAGCAGATTTTATATTCTCCTTCTGTGCTTCATCTCTCCCAAAATTTTGATGCCAGACCAAGAGATCCATAGCACTGGATGGTCCAAAGTGGTTGTACATCCATTTTCTAAAATGTATAGATTGTTTTGATAGTAGTTCACAAATAATTTTTCCCCAGCTCAGTTAATTCATGGACAAGTCATTTATGTTCAACACATTTATCATAATCTTAAACAATTGGTATGTTTAAAATAGATAACCAAGAACCTACTGTAGCACAGGGAACTTCTACTTAATACTTTGTAATAACTTGAATGGGAAAAGAATTAGAAAAAAAGTAGATACATGTTACATATGGCTGAGTTGCTTTGCTATGCACCTGAAACTAACATGCCAATGTAAAATAAAAATATTTTTATTATCCTTCAATTAAAAACAAAGTGGAAAATTTTTTTTATATTTTTTAAATGGAAAAGAAAACAATTACTTGAGACTCATAAAGTACTTATTTGAAATGAAAATATAAATTTTAAACAATTATGTTATTGAATTTTTATAATATATAAGTACATATCAAAGTATTGTGAGGCTGCAACATTTTTACCTTATGGTTCATGCCTTCTAGGGGCTCATATTCTAATAGCTGACAGTACATAAAGATACAAGACAAGTTAAATAACATAAATTTTATTTCAGCATTTAGCAACCATTAAATATCATGCATGGTTATTTTAAAATGAAATGAGAAACTTAAAAAATCTGAGTGGCAGTTTACATTTTAAAATTAATTTTTCTTTACTTTTTCATGTGACCTTTTCTTCAATGCATTTTTAAAAAATTAGGTGAACACTAAGAAAAATGTTATATTAATTGTTTTCTTCCAGTAATTGAAACTGTTTAATTTTACTATATTCAACTGACATTTTTGTTTGAAGAAAACTTCCTTTTTGATTACAGTGAATGATATCCTAGTTTTTTGTTGGTATTACTTATCATTGAACAATGATTGATAGTGTAGCTCAGCTTGGGTTCAGAAAATGACCCAGAGACCATTATGGGACTGTGGCAAGAGAAATGAGAGAAGGTAAAGAGCCTAGTTCTTTGAGTAGGTTTGGAAAGACTTGGTCATAGACACATTCATTGGCAACTGAACTCACTTGCTTCTGATTGAAAAGTACTATAAACTCCTAAAGCTAAGCTCCCATTTTTCTTCTAACTCTGGCAATAACTGGCTGCTTGATTTCGAGTACATTTATTAACTATTTTGACATGTAAATATCTATAAAATGGGTTAAGAATATCTACCTGGGACTTCTGTGGTGGCTCAGTGATAAAGAATCCACCTGCCAATGCAGGTGATGCTGGTTCAATCCCTGGCCCATATTCCGAGGAGCTAAGCCTATGAGCCACAGCTACTGTGCCTGCTACTACTGAGTCCAGGTTCTCTAAAGCCTGTGCTTCACAAGAGAAACCACCACAATGAGAAGCCTGTGCACCATAATTAGAGAATAGCCCCACTCACCACAACTAGACAAAAGCCCTTGCAACAACAAGACCCAGCACAGCCAAAATAAATCAATACATTTTCAAAAAAAATCCACCTAACAGTTTGAAGAAATTAAATATGCAACATACTTAAAGCAGAATTTTCTCAATATAGATAAAAATGTTTGGAGGAATATCACACACACACACAAAGAAGATAGTCACTAATGATACTATCTCCTATTTTGAAAAAGTGGTTTGATTAAAGACGGGTGGAGAGGGAAAGGTGGACAGAGCTGGACTGAAATCTACCACATCCCTGGCAGATGTAGTCTACTATAAGGATTTGGGGATTTTATAATTAAATGTATTAGCCTGCTGTGGAGATGAGACATTTACCTGCTGGCTTTACTTTTTCTAAGAATCTCTCTAAATTTGTTCTCACCTTTGTTTTGCAGCACACATTATAAAAAAGTATATACTTCTGAATAGGTTGCAAGTGAAACAGGCTCTGTTAATCAACCTGTACTTTCTCAAACTCTGTATTTGCAAGGTTCCCAGAATAAGCATTTTAGTTCAAAGGTAGGCTGCAAAGAATTTAGTTTGGCCAGGCTGAGGTGAGAAATTACACAATCTGGGGCTGGCCCTGGTGGTTCTTCTTCACATTGGAATTGGTTCTGTATGGATTCTGCTGTGTTTAATGGTATCATCCAAACTTTCTGAGGTTTTACTCCAGCTTTGTTCAACTTTCAGCTATAACATATCTAAGAGTATAAAAATTTCATACATTATATAAATCTGCCATTGAAAAATTTTAAACTGCCAAGCCGAAGGGGAATTAAAAGTTTTGTTGTTGATCAGTCACTAAGTTGTGTCCGACTCTTTGTGACCCCATGACTTCAGCATGCCAGAATTCCCTGTCCTTCATCATCTCCCAGAGTTTGCTTAAACTCATGTCCACTGAGTCAGTGATGCTATCCAGACATCTCATTCTCTATCATCCTCTTCTACTTCTGCCTTCAGTCCTTCCCAGCATCAGGGTTTTTTTCCAGTGAATCGACTCTTCACATCAGATGGCCAAATTATCAGAGCTTCAGCTTCAGAATCAGTCCTCTGAATGAATATTCAGAATTTATTTCCCTTAAGACTGACTGGTTTGATCTCCTTGCTGTCCAAGGGACTCTCAAGAATCTTCTCCAAAACCATAGTTTGAAACCATCAATTCGTTGGTACTCAGGCCTTCTTTACAGTCCAACTCTTACATTCGTACAAAACTACTGGAAAAACCATAGCTTTGATTATATGAGCCTTTGTCTGCAAAGTGATGTCTCTACTTTTTAATCTGGGTTTGTCATAGCTTTTCTTCCAAGGAGCAAGTGTCTTTTAATCTCATTGCTGTAGTCGTTGTCCATAGTGATTTTGGAGCCCAAGAAAATAAAATCTGCCGCTGTTTCCATTTTTTTTCCCATCTATTTGCCATAAGTGATGGAACTGGATGCCATGATCTTAGTTATTTGAATGTTGAGTTTTAAGCCAGCTTTTTCACTCTCCTCTTTCACTTTCATCAAGAGGCTATTTAGTTCTTCTTTGCTTTCTGCCATTAGGGTGGTATCATCTGCATATCTGAGGTTGTTGATATTTCTCTCAGCAATCTTGATTCCAGCTTGTGCTTCATCCAGACTGGCATTTCACATGATGTACTCTGCATAGAAGTTAAATAACTAGGTGACAATATACAGCCTTGACATACTCCTTTCCTAGTTTTGAACCAATCTGTTGTTTCATGTCGGTTCTAACTGTTGCTTCTTGACCTGCATACAAGTTTCTCAGGAGTAAGTATGGTGATCTGATATTCTCATTTCTTTAAGAATTTTCCAATTGGTTGTGATCCATGCAGTCAAAGGTTTTAGTATAGTCAGTGAAATAGAAGTAGATGTTTTTCTGGAATTCCTTAACTTTTTCTAAGATTCAGCAAATACTGGCCATATGATCTCTCACTCCTCTGTGTTTTGTAAATCCAGCTTATACATCTGGTAGCACAGCTGGTAAAGAATCTGCCAGCAATGCAAGGGACCCTGGTGTGATTTGTGGGTCAGGAAGATCTCCTAGAGAAGGGATAGGCTACGCACTCCAGTATTCTTGGGCTTCCCTGCTAGCTCAGATGGAAAATAATGTGCCTATAGTGCAGGAGACCTTGGTCTGATCCCTGGGTGGGGAAGATCCCCTGTAGGAGGGCATGGTGACCCACTTCAATATTCTTTCCTAGAGAATCCCATGGACAGAGGAGCCTGGTGGGCGATAGTCCGTGGGGTGGCAAAGAGTCGGACGCTGTTGAGCAACTAAGCACACAGGCACACACATCTGGAAGTTCTAGATTCATGTCCTGTTGAAGCTTAGCTTGGAGAATTTTGAGCATTACCTTGTTAGCATGTGAAATGAGCACAATTATGTCATAGTCTGAACATTCTTTGGCATTGCCCTCCTTTGAGATTGGAATGAAAACTGACCTTTTCCAGTCCTATAACCACTGCTGAGTATTCCAAATTTGCTGGCATATTGAGTGCAGGACTTTCACAGCATCATCTTTTAGGATTTGAAATAGCTCAGCTGGAATTCCATCACCTCCTCTATGGTTGGTTGTAGTAATGCTTACCCTAAAGGCCCACTTGACTTCACACTCCAGCCTGTCTGGTTCTAGGTGAGTGACCACCCCGTCATGGTTATCCAAGTCATTAAGACCTTTTTTGTACAGTTCTTCTGCTAGACAAGATTTTTACAATTTACTTTATTCCTGTCTGATGATACTTATCTTTTTCTCTCCTTGTTGCTGTTTGGTTGCTCAGTCATGTCTGAGTCTTTTGCAACCCTATGGACTGTAGCCTGCCAGGCTTGTCTGTCCATGGTATTCTCCAGGCAAGAATACTGGAATGGGTTGCCATTTCCTTCTCCAGCAGATTTTCCCAATCCAGGGATAGAATCTGCATTTTAGGCAGATTCTTTACCAGTGAGCCATCTGGGAAGCCCTTGCTTCTCTTCCACATAGGGTCAATTTTGTATGATAATAAATAACCTGTGCTTTTCAAATCACCTCTAGAAAATACACACACACACACACACACACACACACACACACATAATATTTCTCAGCCATAAAAAAGAAAGAAATTCTGCCATTTCTATCAACATGGTGAAGCCAAAGTATTATGCTTAGTGACATAATTTAGAGAAACCAAATACTCCGTTATCATTTATACATAAAATCTAAGAAGTAAAACAAATGAGTATAACAAAAAAGAAACAGACTCACAAATACAAAGAACTGGTGATTACCAGTATGGAGTGAAATGGAGGAGGGGCAAAATAGAGGTAAGAGATTAAGTGACACAGACTGCTAACTATAGAATAAATGAGCAACAGAGATATACTGTGCAGCCCAGGGAAATATAGTCATTATTTTGTAATAACTTTAAATAGAATATTATCTATAAAAATATTGAATATGCTGTACACCTGAAACTAATATTGTATATCTTTAATAATATATATATATGTTTAAATTTATAAATATATTTATACCTGTATTAATATATATCAATATTTTATTAATGTAATAGAATGTTATAAATGTTATTAATTATTTATTGGTGATTTATATGTACTTAAATATTTAAATCAATTCCAAGCTGGCATTAATATAGCAACTTGCCATATTTAAATAATTAAATTCAGAATTCAAAACCTCAGGCACCTGGCTCGGTGGTAAAGAATCTGCCTGCCAGTGTAAGCGGCACAGGAGACTCAGGCTTGATCCCTGGTCAGGAAGATCTGCTGGAGAAGGAAATGGCAACCCACTCCAGTATTCTTGCCTCGGAAATCTCATGGGCAGAGGAGCCTGATGGGCTACAGTCCAGGGGGTTGCAAAGAGTCGGACTTGACTAAGTATGCACCCACACAGATTGCACTAATCTCACTTCAAATTCTCAGTAGTGACAACTCACAGACTGCATATTTAGAACATTTCTGTCGTTACATGGAGTTCTGTTAGGTGGCTCTTTAAACTGTACTCTGAAGAATTACTGAATATTTTATAGTCCATGCCTCCTTTAAGAGATAGTCAGATAACAACAACGATACTTCTAAGGAAGTATTCTAAATAGTAATATAGAAAGGGTGTTTTGAAAGTTATGGATAAAAGAAAGGTGACGGCAGGAGGGGAGGAGAAAGGAAAGAAAAATGAAGGGAAGGGAGGAGGGAGGAGGGAATGAAGGGAGGGAGGGGTAGAGGGAAGAAGAGAACTTTCTGTGCCTTTCTTCATATACTACCATATTAAACTTAATGACAAATGCTGGGACTAAGCTTGTTTGAATTCAAGTGAAATGCTCCTTTCACTACTATTCAACAGCCTCCTTTGGGATACCTTAACTAATTGTTCTACTGAATTGGCTTGTTAGGCTAGGACTATGTAACCATACCATAATCTTATTGGGGGAAGATAAGAAATAATAATGGTTAGTTCTTCTGCCTGAGTTACATTTTTATGACTATGCCAAGGGCAGTGACCTGGTATTACCACTTGCAGAATATTAATTAAGACAGCCCACGGATACAGTAAATTTTTTACACTCTTTATGGTCATATAGACATGACCTAAAAGTTCATTTCTCTAAGTGGACATTTCTCTGTAACAGTATAGCTCTAAAATAATATTACTACTTCAAATTAGACATAGGAGTATAACATGATTTTGTGTAACTTATGATGAATTAATGATCTAAGGAAATTTTTACTTCCAGCTTCCTCTGATAAGTACACTCTGAACATCATAAGTATAGAACAAATAATTTTTCATGAACTGGACATTATGGTAAATTTTCTTTACCTTAGCTTTCATGCCTATGTAATTATTCCACAATTTTAATACATGTGAGATTAAGGATCAGTTTGCAGAGTTAGAAGACATAAACTTAAAAGAATCCAACTAAATGTGTTGTGTGATGTTTGTAATATGCAAAGGAAAACATATTAAGAAAAAGATAATATATTTTAAAAACCACTGCTTAAAGCATAGGGGAGGTAATGGAATTCCAGTTGAGCTATTCCAAATCCTGAAAGATGATGCTGTAAAAGTGCTTCACTCAATATGCCAGCAAANTATATATATATATATATATATATATACATATATGCATATGAACTGGCTACCCTGGTGACTCAGACGGTAAATAAAAAGAGAGAAGCCTTCAGACAAAGGAAGGGGTTTCCATCTAGCAACCTCATTCTAGGGTCAATGTCAGATTGCAGGAGGTGGGTGAGACCCAGTATTCCTTCCAGTGTTCAAAGGGAGTGAAATACAAAATAACATTCAGGTTGCCCATAGTCAGGGAATGGACACCCTCATTTTAGGGGAAAAAAAGAGAAAATTCAAGAAACACATGAAAAAAGGTTCTAAGATGGATAATTCTTAAATAATTTTTCTCTTTTCCTCACGCGTATCCCATGTATAAAAAAAAAATGAATACAGACTTGCTGGTAGAAGTAGTAGCCATTAATATTCCCCTGAAGAATGCCATGGAACAAGCGTGACTACTGAAAGCTGGTTTCTGAGGACTAAACTTCAAACATAATTATTGTGGAGCTATGTTATCAAAAAAGATGTTGATGGAAGCCAAGTTTCTATGCCATAATGCAGATAAGATGGGGCAGAGGTGAGACCTTTCCTGACCACTGACCTCACCAGGACTCTGGCCACCTCCCTGTCCAGCATCTTCCACAGCCCCTGGCAACTCCTGACAGCCCATCTCTCCATCTCCCTAGAGCAGAAACTTCTTGAAGGCAGGCATTTTTGTCTGCCATGTGGACAGCTGCATTTCCAGTGCCCAGACAACACTGGCACAAAGCGGGTGCTCTTAAAAGAATAAATGAATCTAAGCCCTATTCCTTGGCTCCTTTTTTCTTTTGAAACAACTAAGAACTTGACTAACTTTAATTTTACACATGCTGATCAAAACACATGTGTAAGGCAACAGTTCTCTTAATGTCATGAAGAGGCTCCGATTATCTGTAAATTTGGTGCTTCCCTCCACTCCCTCCGTGCCTTAAATAGCCTTGATTAGGGTGAGACCATCACAAACATTTATTAACCAAAGTACAGTAACTGCTAAAAAGCTGACAGCTGAATTAAGAGACTTGACATGCAAATGCAGAGGCTAAGTGGAAGCTTTACTTGAATTCCGGCTCAGCACTGCTGAGGATAAAGTGACCTGCAGAATTCACTGTGAACAGAAGCAGGATTAAATGTGATTTTCCTTTCTTAGGATAAAATTCATGATTAAAACAGTCTCCTGCAGGATCTGTGGTCAATCATGTCTGACTCTTTGTGACTCCAAAGATTATAGCCCGCCAGTCTCCTCTGTCCATGGGATTCTCCAGGCAAGAATACTGGAGTGGGTTGCCATTTCCTACTTCAGGTACTGAAGGATAAATGGCCATAAAGCTGTACATACAATGATAAGAACCTTGTGGAGGCAAAAGAGAAAGAGGGCTGGGCTTAAGCGCGGAAGAACAGTGTCTGGCGGGGCCGCTCGGTCTGGGTGACATCACTTTGACCATCTATAAAGCAGGGATGCAGCCCCTTTCTGGTCTGCCTTAGAAGGTTGTGGTAAAGAACTTAACCGATACAGGACTGCTGTAAAACCTGTAAAACTACTAAACACAAGGTACTTTTCATCAGTCTAATGACCTCAAGGAGTATATAAAACTGTGTTTAAAAAGGTGTATGAAGCTAGTCATTTCTTCCTTATTAATCTGAGGTCAAAGCCTGTGGACATCTTCCAAGGACACTAAAAGCAGCCTTTCACCTGCCTTCCTAGACTCAGAGCTGCTTGTTTTTCACCAAGAGGTTCAACTGTATAATGCAGTGATATCTGGAGAGCTCCAAATTCTGGGTTAGTCCTGGAGAAAGGACTGTTTGGGGAAAAAGAAACAAAACACCAAAAAAACAAAAAAACGTGATACAAGGCAGCTAGTTAAATTCAACCAACTGCAAGAACCTAGAGAGTCAATCTTAACCTATGTGAAGAGGTTGTCTTTCGAATCTGGTGAAGGGGTGACTTCTCAGGATATATCAAAGATATATCTTTGACAAAGGAGGTAAGAATATACAATGGAGTAAAGACAATCTCTTTAACAAGTGGTGCTGGGAAAACTGGTCCACCACTTGTAAAAGAATGAAACTAGATCACTTTCTAATACCACACACAAAAATAAACTCAAAATGGATTAAAGACCTAAACGTAAGAACNAAGTGGTTTGCCATTCCTTTCTCCAGTGGACCACATTCTGTCAGACCTCTCCACCATGACCCGCCCATCCTCCTCAGTGTTCTATAGTTTTCAATGTACAGATTTTTCAATTAATCTGTTCTTAAATATGTTATTCTTTTTGTTGCTATGATAAATAGGCTTATTTGCTTAATTACACTTTTACATAACTAGTACATTGCTATATGATTGATTTTATGTTTGATCTTATATCCTGCAATATTGCTGAAATTGTTTATTGGCCCTAATTAGTTTTTATAGCACATCCTCATTGTTAATATTATTTTTAACACTGTATTTTAGACAGTATTATTGACCTGTTTTAATAGTCAGCAATCAATGAGATACTTAAATAGTCTCATGATGTGGTCAGATCTGTATTATCTCTACAGTTATAATGACTAAATTCTGAGAGGTTAGCTTACTTACTTAAGGTCTCATGTATAATTTGCTGATCCCAAGGGGATAGTGCTCGTGTGGCTCTCTTTTAGCCACATGTCCTTTCACTTATCTCTTTACATGTGTCAGGGTCCAACAGTTACAGTCATGGAAAGGGTGTAGGACTAGGATATGTTGAAGGAGAGTCAGATTTACTGCTGTTTCCATAGTTCTCTGAAAATCTAGAAGTGACATGACAGAATTTTTCTTATGATACTCTAATAACATGACAGTGACTGAGAGATCATAAAAAATCACTGGAATCAAATTCCCAAATCTCCAATTCCCCTGATACTATCAAAACTTGAGTCTTCAGCTTTCTCTGCACTGAGGTGCTATCTAATTTATTTAAAGCCAGAAGCAAATTAATTTCATCTTGGAGGTAGAGTGATATATTCTGTAAACATATATGCATATTGCATAAAGATCCTATTTTCAACTGATCTCTAAAATTTACTTCCTAATTGAGTACATGTTGTACCAAAAACATTAACATTTAACAGAAATGATAAGCTCAAATTTTATGTCCATGGATTGTTAGACACTAATTTTCCTAGCAGTTATATCCAGAGAATATTTTTATAATTTTATCTTTAACAAAACCTGTGTGTGGTCTTACTGAAGCTAGGCAGTTCTTACCTTTGTTATAAAACTACAAATACGATTCTGAGTCAATACATTTTAATAACTATTCCCTACTTATGGATATTAGATTCATACTTAACACTAAAATTAGTTCACCCTGAGGCATAAGTGGACTACATTTCCTCCTTTTGTCTGTCATGCTAATTACTGCCAATCTCTATAGACTAACCAAGCATTCAAACTGCCATTATAATCAGACTAAACATTGCACACACATGCATATGAACAAACATACAAACTCACAGACTCAATCTAAGAAATGCATTTTTTGTTTCACAGTATTACAAATTTAGTGAATGATAATGATATTATAAAAACTGAAAATGTAAAATATTATATGTTCCAATCTTTAGAATTATTTTGAAATTTATAATGCAATATCCTATAACATGAATATGGCTATGATATTTCTAGATAGAAATCTAACATTTTCTGTTTCGATAATAAGTCTATTAATGAAGTTCAGGGTGACTATATATGATATGAAATGCTCATCTAAGGATGCAGTTCTGGGGTTTCATGAATTCCCATCTTGGCTCCTCTGTTTTCTATGTAACCCTAGTAAAATCTGTCTCATTCTTTGTGACTTAAATTTTACATATGTAAAAATTGAAGTAACGATTGCCATTTGTATATTAGTTTTTATGAAAAGTATCATGAGAACTAGTGAAATTATTAGTCAGTAGACCTCCAGATCATTGCCACTGCACAGATAAGACTATTGGTCTCTAGCAGGAAAGGAATATAAAAGATTAGGAGGAAGAGAAAGAAACCTTGATAAAATGGGAGAGAGACTAGAAATGGAGCTAGGTAATGACATCCACCTTTTAAAAACCTGATAAAGGGAATAAGTTAGAAAGGCAGAGGGAGTTCCTTTCATCTTCCCTTGTTCTAATACAGAACTGCCTTCTCTAATTCTACCTAGCCCACATGGGTTATAGCTATTTCTTCTTTTCTCCATTGTGATCACTAATGCCCACTTTCTCCTTCCATCATTAATCACAGGAGATTGTTAATGTGACTTTCTAATCCAGTAGACTGTGGTACTTATATATAGATTCTCTATCTCATTTGTCCTGAGATTTCACAGAATAGAGCACAGGGTCAGGAACTTACTAGTGCTAAAAAAAAAAAAAAATGATAATATAGTTTTGGATGGAGAGAGATTTTGATAAAGTTGAAAGATGCCCTTTTGTTTGGAAAGGAGACGTGGCTTTCTATTCTGTAATGACATGCAGTGAACAACACTTTTTTGGCTTTCAGAAATGGATGTCAGGAAAAGCCTTAATCTAATATTTATTCATTTATTTCTTTAATTGCTCAATTGCCAAACCTTGTTTTCTATGATGACAGAGAAGCAGGAAGAACTTCTGTTAAGCTGAAATTGATGTTCAAAGTAAAGGTACTCAACACTAAATCTGAATTAGTAATCAACTAATTAGATCAGGTCATATGCTTGATGGTGATGTTTTAGCTAACATTTTCTTTAATCAGCTAATGATGCAATCCACTAGGCTTGCCTTTTTCACTTTAAACTTCTTAAGCGTGAAGTCATCTAATCATCTTTTAGCAAAATATATACCTAAAAACAGAGAAAGCTTTTTAAAAATGTTCATCTAAGCCTAATCCTTCTTTTATTATAGTTTTATTATAGTAAAGAAAGCTAACCTAACTCCTCACTTACTTTTCTCTATTCCGTACCAAGATTACAAGCAAGTAAAATCACTTTGTTTCCCAGAGACTTAAGTTCAAGAGTAAATGCCACTTCTGAATAAGCACAGATGAGATCATATGCTGCAGTTCATTCTAACATGTCTCTCTAACATCACATGACACAGACAACTCATGCCAGAATGACTGTGAAGTGAAAGTGAAGGTCGCTCAGTCGTGTCTGACTCTTTGTGACTCCATGGACTATACAGTCCATGGAATTCTCCAGGCCAGAATACTGGAGTGGGCAGCCTTTCCCTTCTCCAGGGGATCTTCCCAACCCAAGGATCGAATCCATGTCTCCTCTATTGCAGGCAGAGTTTTTTTTTACCAGCTGAGCCATCAGGGAAGCCCATGAATACTGGAGTGGGTAGCCTATTCCTTCCCCAGTGATCTTCCAGACCAAGGAATATAACTGGAGTCTCCTGCCAGAATGGCTAAAGAGACCCCAAAGGTCTCTATCTTATGTAATTTTTATATAGATTATCTGTTCCTATAATTTGTAGAGGGGATTCACAGATGGATCAGTGGTAAAGGATCTGCCTGCCAAGCAGGAGATGCAGGTTCGATCTCTGGGTTGGGAAAATCCACTGGAGAAGGAAACGACAACCCACTCCAGTATTCTTGCCTGGGAAATCCCATGGACAGAGGAGCCTGGTGAGCTACAATACATGAAGTTTCAAAGTCTGTTTTACTTAAAGCCAGAAGCAAACTGACTTCACAACATGATTTAGTGAGTAAACCACAGCAACAACAACAACTATTTTGCAGAGGTGGCCAACTCTCAGGGTTGCCTAATTCTTCTCTCTAGGCACAGATGGAGACCTGAGCAACTTTTGCCCAGGAGTGCACAGGCTGCAGTCCATGGAGTCGCGAAGGTCAGACACGACTGAGCAACTTCATCTTCACTTTTCATGTTCATGCATTGGAGAAGGAGATGGCAACCCATCCCAGTGTTCTTGCCTGGAGAATCCCAGGGATGGCGGAGCCTCGTGGGCTGCCGTCTATGGAGTTGCACAGAGTCGGACATGACTGAAGCGACTTAGCAGCAGCAGCAGCAGCACAGGTTGTTAATTGAGCTTGCTTCACTGACTCCCTGCCCTCCAATCCCAGTTGCCTCCCACTGAATCATACTCCTTGCCTGAATTCAACATTATACTTTTCAAACCTAACTGTGCATTCTCTCCCTTTGCCACTCTTTCTCATACTCATTAACATGTAGTAAAGAGGCTTTGGGGGCTTCCTTTATGGCTTAGATGGTAACAAACCCATCTACCAAAGCAGGAAACCCAGTTTCCATCACTGGGTTGGGAGGATCTCCTGGAGAGAGGAATGGCTTCCTACTCCAGTATTCTTGCCTGGAGAATCCCATAGACAGAGGAGCTTGGTGGCCTATAGTCCATGGGGTTGCAAAGAGTTGGACATGGCTAACACTTTCACTTTTGAGACTTTCAGAAACTGCTTCAACCCATATAGCGACTTTGAGTTAAATCAAATGTCGAAGATGAAGTACATTTGAAAAACAAAGAAAAAAAATGAAAACAAAGATTTTTAAAAGTCAGTATTTATAAACATATTACAGTAGGAAGTTTCTGTAATGTTAAGAACCAGGCTCCATGTTTTATTTAAATGAAAAAAAGCTTCTAATCTAAAGCAATATTTAACATGAAATATGGTACATATTTAAGAAAACAAATAAAAAAGCATAGCATTTGTAATAAAAAGACGACTTACCTTTTTTCTAGATCTTGTTAAGGATATAGCTTAAATTTTCTTTTCATAATCTTCAGGCCTTTTATATTACTTTTAATAGCAGTGATGCACTGGATATATATCCAGTTTCAGTTCAGTTGCTCAGTCATGTCCGACTCTTTGCGACCCCATGAACTGCAGCATGCCAGGCCTCCCTGTCCATTAGCAACTCCCGGAGTTTACCCAAACTCATGTCCGTTGAGTCGGTAATGCCGTCTAACAGTGTCATCCTCTGTCATCCCCTTCTCCTCCTGCCCTCAGTCTTTCCCAGCATCAGGATCTTTTCAAATGAGTCAGCTCTCCACATCAGGTGGCCAAAGTATTGGAGTTTCAGCTTCAACATCAGTCCCTCCAATGAACACCCAGAACTGATCTCCTTTAGGATGGACTGGTTGGATCTTCTGGCAGTCCAAGGGACTCTCAAGAGTCTTCTCCAACACCACAGTTCAAAATCGTCAATTCTTCTGCATTCAGCTTTCTTTATAGTCCAACTCTCACATCCATAAATGACCACTGAAAAAACCATAGTCTTGACTAGATGGACCTTTGTTGGCAAAGTAATGTCTGCTTTTTAATATGCTGTCTAGGTTGGTCATGACTTTCCTTTCAAGGAGTAACCGTCTTTTAATTTCATGGCTGTAGTCACCATCCACGGTGATTTCGGAGCCCAGAAAAATAAAGTCAGGCACTGTTTCCACTGGTTCCCCATCTATTTGCCATGAAGTGATGGGACTGGATGCCATGATCTTAGTTTTCTGAATGTTGAGCTTTAAGCCAATTTTTTCACTCTCCTCTTTCACTTTCATCAAGAGGCTCTTTAGTTTTTCTTCACTTTCTGCCATAAGAGTGTGTCATCTGCATATCTGAGGTTATTGATATTTCTCCCAGAAATCTTGATTCTAGCTTGTGCTTCCTCCAGCCCAGCATTTCTCTTGGTGTACTCTGCATATAAGTCAAATAAGCAGGGTGACAATATACAGCTTTGGCATACCCCTTTTCCTATTTGGAACCAGTCTGTTGTTCCATATCCAGTTCTAACTGTTGCTTCCTGACCAGTAAATAGACAGAAATATTTGTACTCATTATGCAAAATTAAAAGTCTTATGTGCAGATGGTTTTGTAAGTTTTTGTTGTGTCAGTAAACTTAGAACACAGTTTTCCATGAGAGTGCTATAGTAAATGGTACTTAATTTTTACAGGCCAATTCATGGAAGGCTGGCTTTTTAGTATTTCAGAAGGGAAAAAACAGAAGTAGAACCACATCCCCTATGATGGTGGCAGTGAGGGAAAAATCCTCTCCCTTGCAGAATAGCTACATCACAGTTCCTGGAGGGTTTCAGATATAAAGAATGTTGATAGAACAGGAGTCCATACCTTACATATAGGAAATACATGATGTTAATCTTCTCTGTAGTGTTGAACAATAATGATGAGGCAGGCATTCAAACACATATTCACAGACAAATAGGAGAAAATGAAATACAAAATAATGCCTGTTTGCCCCACTCTCCCACATAAACAGAAAACAAAATTGCTGAGTCATTTCCTGCATAAGAGGAATTGTTGTTGTTTAAATCAATAAGTTGTGTCCAACTCTTTTGTGACCCTATGAACTATAGTCCACCGGGTCTTCTGTCCTTGGGATTTCCCAGGCAAGAACACTGGAATGGGTTACCACTTCCTTCTCCAGGGGATCTTCCTGAGAGACCTGATCAAGACCTGGGTTTGATCCCTGGGCTGGGAAGGTACCCTGGATCTTCACACCTGTATCTCCTGCATTGGTAGGCAGATTCTTTACCACTGAGTCACCGTGGAAGCCCACATAAGAGGAATGGTCACATCCAAATCATTTAAATTTATCTCAGTCCTGTCAAGAAGGTATTAATGTACACAGTAAACAGATGACAAACAGCACAGTAGGCCCAGCTGTTTCTCCCTAGTCTCTCAGCCCATAGATGATGAGCTCTGCTTCAGACTCTGTCTGACTCCCAGATCCCAAATTGGTTCTTCTGCCAACCCAAATGGCTGCTATCGAACTCTGTCTGGGAGCTAAAAAATTCAAGGATACGTGTTCAAACAAAAGACAAAGCACTAGGAAAGCCTCTTCTCGTGTAGATTTGTGTCCCTAACAACAAAAAAGAAGAAACTAACTTTAAATTATAATTGCATTAATTTCCTCTGAAGGCAGAAACAGAATTTTAAAACCATATAATTAAATACATCAGTGTAGCTAACTGGCCTAACCACCAGAGTAGAGCTAAAACCATTCTCCAAAGAAAAGGCTGCTAGCCAATAGTGTCTCAAAGGAATGGAACAAATATTCAGTTTGGTCATAAACATTGTAGTTTTCAGATCATGGTGCTGATGTAGATTCTTAAAAAAAATAGCCCCTGAATATTTTACATTTCTGTTTTTGACAAATGACAGTTATTTTGTAACTTTAATGTTTACCTAACTTATGCTGGGCTTCCCAGGTGGTACTAGTGGTAGAGAACCCACCTGCCAATGAAGGACACGTAAGAGACATGGATTCTATTCCTGGGTTGGGAAGATCCCCCAGTGGAGAACATGGCAAACCACTCCGGTATTCTTGCCTTCAGAACCCCATGGACAGAGAAGCCTGGCAGGATACAGCCCATGGTGTCACAAAGAGTAAGATATAACTGAAGTGACTTAGCATGGACACAACTTAGTCTGAAAGAAATTTGAAGACTCTGAAAATGAATCGAATATCTGACAGAACACTACATTACAATTTCATTTTTGTGCCAGTGCACCTGTTTTCTATCACTGTGATGCTTGTATTATTTAAATGTTTATAAATTCAGAGGATAACGTCTATCTGTAAAGCTAGCACTTCCTTTAAATCCTACATTATAGTGCACCTCAGATTATCATTGTAATACATCAGTTTCAAAACCAGAAAAAATAGACATTTATATGAGCTACTGCTTTCTACCTTTACTCAGTATATGCATTCACAACTCGTTGGCTTCCTTGTTCTTATCCAATGTTGAAAATTATTCTCTAGACCCTGTTTCTTCACTTTATAATAAAAAAAGAATAACCAGAAAATTAACTTCTTGATAAAATCCCCAATATCATACTAATAACCCCATGAAAATAATAAGAAATGTTCACTTTTTCTGAAAAAGATGCTATTTCAAACATGAAAATATTTTTTAAACCATTAATAATAATAAATGGTTTTATGTATACCCAGAGATTTTGATAGTACTACTTCTAAGAACCAACAAAGAAAAAACTACTTAGGAATGAATTGACAATGAAAAAGTAAAATGATTTAAAATTACTTCTGGGATTTTCTTGTTCTTTTATTTCACTTGCTGCATATGTTTTACAGACCATGACGTAATCAAGTGAGTTTGGAATAGTTTCCCTTAAGAGACAGGGAACAGGTTTTTCAAAATACTGTGTTTTGAATCTGTTCTACAAATTTTGTGAAGCCATCATTGACGCAGTGAAAATATCTGTACCTTGAATTCAGAAATGGGCTTCTCTGGTAGCTCAGCTGTTAAAGAATCCACCTACAATGCAGGAGAACCTGGTTCAATTCCTGGGCCAGGAAGATCCTCTGGAGAAGGGATAGACTACCCACTTGAATATTCTTAGCCTCGCTGGTGGCTCAGCTGGTGAAGAACTCACCTGCAGTGCGGGAGACTTGGATTCAATCCCAGGGTTGGGAAGATCCACTGGAGAAGGGAAAGACTACCCACTCCATTATTTCAGCCTGGAGAATTCCATGGACTGTATAGTCCATCAGGTCACAAAGAGTCGGACACAACTGAACAAATTTCACTTCATTTCACTTCACTTGAAGTCAGAGGCCCTGAATTTGAGTTCTGGTTCTGCCTTTTATAGGTTGGGAGATGCTGAGCAGCTTATAGAATCTGTTTACCCATTTGTTTCTCCATATATAAATAGAGACAATGATAACATCTCTTCTTTAGGTGTTATTGTGCAGTCGCTCAGTTGTGTCTGACTCTTTGCAATCCCATGGACTGCAGCATGCCAGGCTTCTTTAGGAGCAAGCATCTTTTAATTTTGTAGCTGTAGTCACTGTTCACAGTGATTTTAGACCTCAAGAAAATAAAATTTGTCACTGTTTCCACTTTTTCCCCATGTGTTTTCCATGAAGTGATGGGATGGGCATATGCAAATGGAAAAGTCCTTGAAGCTCATGCCGCTAGCCCTAA
This sequence comes from Neotragus moschatus, assembly GCA_006410615.1. NCBI lineage: Eukaryota > Metazoa > Chordata > Mammalia > Artiodactyla > Bovidae > Neotragus > Neotragus moschatus. Next base: position 947,480 of record SJYA01001288.1, read on the forward strand.
GAAATTCATTTATTCCCTTAACTTCAAAAAATAAATGCTTAAATAAAGAATATTTAAATGGTGTATATTTGAAGGAGTTTGAAATTATTAGCCTACTTTGGACACACTTGTCTCCCAAATACTTTATTGTGATATCTTCTCATCTCAAAGATTCTACTGCAGATAGAACCCGCTATTGACTTAATGATAGTTTTTGGCATTGGGAAAATGGAGAGACTACTTTAAATATATTTGGCTCTATGATTGCTCTCCATTTCTTAAGTGTTAATATGTAAATAAGAAATAATCTAGTTTTAGGACCTAAGAGATGTTATGTAGTTTTTAGAGATCAAAGTCCAAAGATGTAGAGACATAAGGGACTTTCAAGGCCACGGTCTAACGTGGACAAGATCAGTCTGAGTGTGCAAGGCTCAGCCAGCCCCAGGGTGCAGAGTTTTCTTCAGGCAGTCCCATTGTCAGATCTCTGGAGCAGATGGTGTTCATTACAAGCTTCACACAATACCAGGTTTTAATGAGGTTTTAATGCTCCCTAATGGTTTTAATAAGTGTCCTCACAGGTCAAGACCAGTGAGGGAACTGCATAGGACTGCCCTCTAGTGAAAAGGCATTCTTGGTATTGTTGAGGGGGGCGATGAAGTGCCCTAGTGGCAGAGATTAGTTGATTAACGGTTTCACTTGGAAATCACCAATTTAGAGTAGCTTTTATATAACTTCTGACAACCAGAAAAATCTTTTATATTTATTTTTTATTTGTAGTTGCTGTATAACATTATATAAGTTCAGTTCAGTTCAGTCACTCAGTCGTGTCCAACTCTTTGCAACCCCACGAATCGCAGCATGCCAGGCCTCCCTGTCCATCACCAATAAAGTGATTCACAATTTTTAAAGGTTGTACTACAGTTATCAGTTCAGCTCAGTTCAGCCGCTCAGGCATGTCCAACTCTTCACAACCCCGTGGACTGCAGCATGCTAAGCTTCCCTGTCCATCACCATCTCCCAGAGCTTGCTCAAACTCATGTCCATTGAGTTGGTGATGCTATCCAACCATCTCTTCCTCTGTTGTCCCCTTTTCCTCCTGCCCTCAATCTTTTGTACCATCAAGGCCTTTTCTAATGAGTCTGCTGTTGGCATCAGGTGGCCAAAGTATTGGAGTTTCAGCTTCAGCATCATTTCTGCCAGTGAATATTCAGGACTGATCTCCTTCAGGAACGACTGGTTGGATCTTCTTGCAGTCCAAGGGACTCTCAAGAGTCTTCTCCAACACCACAGTTCAAAAGCATCAATTCTTCTGCACTCAGCTTTCTTTATGGTCCAAGTGTCATATCCATACATGACTACTGAAAAAACCATAGCTTTGACTAGATGCACCTTTGTTGGCAAAGTAACATCTCTGCTTTTTAATATGCAGTCTAGGTTTGTCATAGATTTTCTTCTAAGAAGTAAGCCTTTGTTAATTTCATGGTTGCCGTCACCATCTACAGTAATTTTGTAGCCCAAGAAAGTAAAGTCTCTCACTGTCACTGTTTCCATTGTTTTCTCAACCAGATGCCATGATCATCATTTTTTGAATGTTGAGTTTTAAGCCAGCTTTTTCACTCTCCTCTTTCACTTTCATCAAAAGGCTCTTTAGTTCCTCTTCACTTTCTGTCATAAGGGTGCTGCCATCTTCAAATCTGAGGTTATTGATATTTCTCCCAGCTGTCTTGATTCCAGCTTGTGCTTCTTCCAGCCCAACGTTTCTCATGATGTACTCTGCATAGACGTTAAATAAGCAGAGTGATAATATACAGCCTTGACGTACTCCTTTCCCAATTTGGAACCAGTCTGTTGTTTCATGTCCAGTCCTAACTGTTGCATCTTGACCTGCATATAGATTTCTCGGGAAGCAGGTATGGTGGTCTGGTATTCCCAGCTCTTTAAGGATTTTCCATACTTTATTGTAATCCATAAAGTCAAAGGCTTTAGTAGTCAATGAAGCAAAAGTAGCTGTTTTTTTCTGGAATTCTCTTGCTTTTTTCATATGATACAGGCGGATGTTAGCAATTTAATCTCTGGTTCCTCTGTCTTTTCTAAATCCGGCTAGAACATCTGGAAGTTCTTGGTTCATGTACTGTTGAAGCCTAGCTTGGAGAATTTTGAGCATTGCTTTGCTAGCATGTGAGATGAGTACAGTTGTGCGGTAGTTTGAACATTCTTCGGCATTGCCTTTCTTTGTTATTGGAATGAAAACTGAAATTTTTCAGTCCTGTGGGCACTGCTGAGTTTTCCCAATTTGCTGGCATATTAAGTGCAGCACTTTAACAGTATCATCTTTTAGGATTTAAATAGCTCAGCTGGAATTCCATCACCTCCAATATCTTTGTTCATAGTAAATTTTAGCTATATTTTCCATATTGTATATTCTTAAATATTCTTAAGGTTAATTTTATGCTTACTAGGTTGTATCTCTTAATCCCCTACCCTTATATTGCCCCTTCTCCCTTCCCTTTCCTCACTAGTACCTACTAGTTTATTCTCTACACCTGTGGTTCTCTTTCTTTTTTGTTATACTTGGTAGTTTCTTATATTTTTAGAATCCACTAAAAGTGATATCATGCATATTTGTCTTTCTCTGTCTGACTGCTTTCACTTAGCCAAGTCTGTCCATGTTACTGCAGATATCAAAATATCATTATGTTTTATGTGTGTTAGTCATTCAGTTGTGCCAACTCTTTGCAACCCCTTTGGACTGTGGCCCACCAGGCTCCTCTGTCCATGGGATTCTCTAGGCAAGAATACTGGATTGGGTTGCCATTTCCTTCTCCAGGATATCTTCCTAATCCAGGATCAAACTCAAGTCTCCTGCATTGCAGGCAGATTCTTTACCATCTGAGCTACCAGGGAACCCTTTTCATTGTTGAGTATTACTCTATTGTGTGTGTGTTTAAATATATACACAAACACACCACAGTTACTTATGGATTCATCTGTTGATGGACACTTAGGTTGTTTCCATTTCTGGGCAATGGCAAATAATACTAATGTGAACACTGGGGTGCATATCATTTTGAATTTCTGGGTTTTTTTTTTCTCTTTTTAGATATATACCTAGGTGTAGAAATGTTGATTCATACGGTAGTCCTATTTTTAGTTTTTAGAAAAACTTCCATAGTTTTTAGTTTTGCAGAGTGGCTGCACCAATTTACATTCCCACTAACAGTGTATAGAATTTCCTTTTCTCCACATCTTTGCCATCATTTATTATTTGTGGCCATTTTGATAATAGCCATCCTGACAGGAGTGATACCTCCTTATAGTTTTTATTTGCATTTCTCTGATGGCAAAAAGTGAAGAGGAACTAAAAAACTTCTTGATGAAAGTGAAAGAGGAGAGTGAAAAAATTGGCTTAAAGCTCAACATTCAGAAAACGAAGATCATGGCATCCGGTCTCATCACTTCATGGCAAATAGATGGAGAAACAGTGGAAACAGTGGCAGACTTTATTTTTNGAGCTTTAAGCCAACATTTTCACTCTCCTCTTTCACTTTCATCAAGAGGCTTTTTAATTCCTCTTCATTTTCTGCCATAAGGGTGGTGTCATCTGCCTGTCTGAGGTTACTGATATTTCTCCCAGCAGTCTTGATTCCAGTTTGTGCTTCTTCCAGCCCAGAGTTTCTCATGATGTACTCTGCATAGATGTTAAATAAGCAGGGTGACAATATACAGCCTTGACATACTCTTTTTCTTATTTTTGTGTAGATAGCACCATTTCTAAATTACTGGGAAAATAAAATGATTGTTTATAAGGATTACTCAATGTGAGAAAATAGGAGAACAAGTAAGTGGTGGAGAAAAACAACTATTGTGATAAAAAAAATCACAGCCTTCTGGAAATTTTTGATTAAATCATAATTTATGGGCTGTTCTTTAAAAAATTATGACTATATAGTTCTCTCTTAAGATATTTTAAAAATTTAATTATCAGTGTTTGTGTAGCAGTCCTAACCTGCTATTTTTCACTAGCTTGATATTTGACTGCCTTGGAATAAATATAAAACTATGTTCTCCCATCTTATCTGAGAAGGACTAGTAGGGTATTTTAAAGAGAGATTATATTTTCATGTTAATGTCATGGTTATAAAATCTTTAAAAAAATGAATTAGTCCTAAAGAATCCCACTTAACTTCTATTTGCCTATAAGAAGCTCTCCATATCAAGATANTTTCACTAGCTTGATATTTGACTGCCTTGGAATAAATATAAAACTATGTTCTCCCATCTTATCTGAGAAGGACTAGTAGGGTATTTTAAAGAGAGATTATATTTTCATGTTAATGTCATGGTTATAAAATCTTTAAAAAAATGAATCAGTCCTAAAGAATCCCACTTAACTTCTATTTGCCTATAAGAAGCTCTCCATATCAAGATACAGCTATACCTAAAATAGATATGGTCGTTTTAAGGAAGNGAGAGATTATATTTTCATGTTAATGTCATGGTTATAAAATCTTTAAAAAAATGAATTAGTCCTAAAGAATCCCACTTAACTTCTATTTGCCTATAAGAAGCTCTCCATATCAAGATAGAGCTATGCCTAAAATAGATATGGTTGTTTTAAGGAAGATATGAAATACCTTCATGTTCTAAGAATGACAGAGGCTTAAAAGGATCTTCATGGTCTCAGCAGAGAGAGTGAGCTGGCCAAATTAAGTTGCATGAAAGACAGGTGATACACTTGGGAGCTTTAGGTGGATTAAATTCACAACACCCAATAAATTACATTTTCAAGAGAAGAGCAAGGGTCAGTGAGCTCTCTAAGAATATTCCAAGCATAGATGTTCATACTAATATTCTTACCATGGATACATCTAAAGATATATCTAAGGTTGAAACTTCAGTTCTGCTCCATTATTTTTTGGTAATTCACACCTACGAAATATAGAAAGCAGTTGGCCTCTGGGGTCACCTTTTAACCTTAGAGTGTCTGTGGATCACTTTCTTTCACTTACTTCAGCATACCCAATTTATATTGTTAATTTACACTTACTAACTGGTTATTACACATTGCGAGGGAACATCTAGATTGTCTAAACATTGACTCTAACATTCTTGAATTAGTGAATTCAGTATGTAAGAGTAGTCATTCTGCTGCATAGAGTGAATATAAAACAAAAACAGTAAAAAACTGAGTTGCAGCTGGAGAACTGTCTAGAAGATAGGTTAGAATGTTGGTCTTTTTCCTTAGGAACCTTGCTTACTTCACTCAGTCAGAAGTTNCATTGCGAGGGAACATCTAGATTGTCTAAACATTGACTCTAACATTCTTGAATTAGTGAATTCAGTATGTAAGAGTAGTCATTCTGCTGCATAGAGTGAATATAAAACAAAAACAGTAAAAAACTGAGTTGCAGCTGGAGAACTGTCTAGAAGATAGGTTAGAATGTTGGTCTTTTTCCTTAGGAACCCTGTTTACTTCACTCAGTCAGAAGTTTCCTAGATATCTCTTACTGCCACATTTACCTCACCTCTTGGACCATGCTTCTGAACCAAAGTAAAGCACTTAGGTGACAGATGGGACTTTCCTGGTGGTCGTTTGGTTAAGACTTTGCACTTCCAGTGCAGGGGGTGTGGGTTCAATCCCCGATTGGGAAACTGAAACCCCACATACCATGCTGTGTGATCAAAAACAAAAACAGAAAGTGACAGAAAGAATTAATCTAGCCAAATTTCCCTATATATATTAGACTTATAATACCTGGTTATTTTATAGATGTTTACAAATTGTAGGTTATAATTCAAAAGGAGCTTATCTGATTGTCAGGATATTCTCTTCTGAATATTAAAAAAAAATCACTTCCTCCTTCCCTATAACATTAGTCTGAACAAATTTCTATACCATGAATCAGTTCCCAAATATAATTTGATAATGCTAATTAAGGATTCAATTAAAACTTAATTGTAATTCCTCATGAAGAGTTTGAAATCTGTAAAGTTCATATCAGAAGCCAGTCTGTCTCTCTTGTGTGTTGACAATAATATTAGTATGAAACATCTTTCAGAAACTCTCATTTCTTTCCTGCGTGTAATATAAAGCCTATCATCAACTCAGCCTCTAAGTAAACATAACAATATGTGGTCTCAACATGGGAGCCATTCATCGCTTTGAAGACAGTGTCAATTATTGCTTAAATATTCAAAACTGGCTCAGCATCCCAATAGTCAGCAGCCGCACATTTACTCAGCACTCACTCTTTTATGTAACCTGAAAAAAGCCCTGCTGTTCCCATCTATTCATATGTATTATGTCTCTTTTAAAGCTCACATTCACGCTCACACAAGTACACCCAACTAAGCTTGAATGATCTTGTTACTTTATGATAGTTTTAGATATATCAGGACAATATTATTTCTGAGTAGATAATGACCATTATTGTACAGAAGAGACAGTGCTACCCACTGTATCTTATTTTCAAGGCACCTTAGACTAGGAGACACTCCTAGTCTGGCTGAAATATGATCAAGCTACCTCTAAGAACAGAAACCCACTAGGAGTTACTGTTGTTTTTTGTGATCTCTGCTTTGCTCATGCTTACTCAAATCACTTCTTTACTGGTTTTTAATTATCTTTTGTCCTAAGCTGTGTTTACTCCCAGGTCAGTGATTACTGTTTACCAGCTACTTGTCTCTCAGATACATGTGCCCAAATTTCCAATTATTGTAGAACCAGCCACTTGACTCTAAAGATGGTAGAGCAAAGATGAGTTTGTATTCAGCTTGTCAAACTGACTCACAGTAGTCCAGGAATACTCTCTAGACTGGGCTTCCCTTGTGGCTCAGCTGGTAAAGAATCCACCTGCAATGTGGGAGACCTGGGATTGATCCCTGGTTGGGAAGATCCTCTGGAGAAGGGAAAGGCCACCCACTCCAGTATTCTGGCCTGGAGAATTGCATGGACAAGTCCATGGGGTCGCAGAGTTGGACATGACTGAGTGACTTTTACCATTCATTCACCATTCACTCTCTAGGCTGCAGAAGATTAGCCCAGCCAGAAATGATAGGGTTCAGTTTGGAGCCCAATAGCTCTTTTCCCTAAGTGGTATTGAAGTCTAAGTGTTAACATAATTCAGTGGGTGCTCGGCAAAACAGAAGGTCAGAATCACAGTACCTCTTAACCTCTGGTCAACCCATAGTTCCTTACTATTGTATAATCCTCACCTAACTGAATATCTCAAGGCCAGTATTTTAGAATTAAGATGTAATCTGGATTGGGAACTCAGGTACACTTATGGCTGATTTATGTCAATGTATGGCAAAATGAGTATAGTATTGTAAAGCAAAACAAACTAAAAAATAAAAATTAAAAAAAAAAAGATGTAATCTGTAAGGCAGCTTTTCTTAGAAAATTTATCTAGTTCCAATTTTGCCTTTTAACATCAGCTCTGAAGCTATATAAAACTCTTCCCCAGCCCTGCCTATGCCCTTGGCTCCTGCATTAGCCCCAAAGTTGGTAATTTTTTGCCATTTATCCTCTGCACTGTCCTGTATGCCTCAGATCCAAGCCACAGTTCCAGTCTTGTTCTTTTATCATTTGAATTATTTTCTATGTCCTTTCCTTATACAGTAACCCATCATTCTTCTGTGCCTGTAACTTCACTGTAGATGTCCATTTTTAAGGTGGAATGATGAGAATCAACAAGAGGAAGAAGCACATAGCTTATATTTGAACAAATTACTGTCACAATAAAATTATCAGGAGTGTGTATAAGTACTAGACAATTTTTTCAGTCTTTCCAAGGCCTTTGTTATGAAATTCGATGTGATAATTATTTGACCACTGAAGTGAATACAGAAGACATTTGGCAAAACTTTAAAATCAGAGAATCTGTAATTCTTAATTTTAAGCTTTCTTTTTCCATAGTTGCAGAGGCTTTGGCTTTGAATTTTCATTCACAATTTGACCTTTGCTTTGATTTGTTTTTCTTATAAGATTATGCCTAAGAACTAAAACCTCAGATTTCTCAAATAAGGGAGCTTGCAACAGCAAATAATATTTGTATTAGCAGCCAAACTTGCTACTTCAAACAAATGAACAGAGAGATGACCAGAGTGTTGACATACAACATTCACTCTCAAATTTTAATAAGTTTCAAGTTATTGAATAGATGATCCTAGGTGATGAATCTGCAATTTTAGCCCAATAGAATATTCCTGTGGCAATCCTTCTTTGCAATAACTGAAACTGTACAAATATTGATTGATCATCCATACAGGAAACACTGTGGAATAATTTTTTAGGATTAAAGAGGATGAAATTTGGACTGAGATTTAGTAACAGTCTAGATGAGGACATAGTAGGCCTGAAGCATCCTGTTTATATTCACAAGTTTATGGGAAGGTAAAGAAATTTTACATATAACTTTTCCTATGTTGGTTCATTTTCAGTACTGAGGATGTTTGACCAACAGGGTGAATTCTGTCAAGGCTGTTTTAAATCGTTAAATAGGATATAACCCAAAAGTGTTAGTGAGTCTGCCAATACTCTTATAGGCAGGATTGTTTATCTAGGGCTCCATCATAGTCATTTGTATACCACTGTCTTTCTTAAAAAAAAAAAATTCCCTGTGTATCACTTTTGTTTGTATTAGTATTTTTCTTCAAATCAATTCACATTTTTTATATAATATATGTTATAAAGAAACTTTATATCATTGTCATGAATGGAAATGCAGTAACACTGTTGATAATGAGAAGGTAACTATAAACCAGACTTAATGGAACAAAACAGTGCTATTAAATTTTAGCTAGATAATTATGCTTAACAAAGGTCCTTAGCCTGAAGTGTATCTGAGTTTGTTGCAAGTGAGAAAAACAAGTTTTAGAGAGCTGTTTAAGGCATATAAGCACTAAACTGAGACTTTCCTCCTTGAAGTAATCAAGACTGATTGATAACTGAAAGCTACTCTTCTAACCATGTAATTTAATATTATTCCAAATTATCTCCATTGCTAAGAATATCACACTATAAAATAATGAGAAACACTCATTTGTAATGAACCTCTGGTTGCTGTGTCACATAAGATTTTGTTCAGTGGCATGTAACAAAAATCCAACTCTTGTGGCTGAATCAAATAGAGGTTTTTATTTGCTCTTAGTTCAGTTCAGTTCAGTTCAGTTCAGTCGCTCAGTCGTGTCCGACTCTTTGCGACCCCATGCATCGCAGCACGCCAGGCCTCCCTGTCCATCACCAACTCCCGGAGTTCACTCAGACTCATGCCCATCGAGTCAATGATGCCATGCAGCCATCTCATCCTCAGTNACTCCTCTCATCATTTCTCCATTACCAGGATATTTCTTATCTTATTGAAATAAAGCAGAAGTCCTTCAGATGACCTGTACAGTTTAATAAAAATTTCAGGCAGCACTAATGCTTACTTCATGACCTACCACTCACCACTTTTGACCATCTGCTTCACTCCACTGACCTCATCTCAGTTCCACAAACATGACAGCCAGACTCGTACCATTCAACCTTTAGCTCATGGTCTGCATGGAAGACTCCTCTACTGGATATTTTCATGTCTGCTCCTTATGTTATTTGCATCTCTGCTAAAAAGGCACCTTAATGGAGAGTCTTTGTATACTCTATATAATAGAAAATAGATGTTATAAACTGTCTGATCTCCCTCTCCTTCCAATGTTCGTAAGCCCCATTTCAGCAAGGCCTCTCTCTTTGGTTTACTACTGTATTCCAGAAAGTTGTATTAACATCTAACTCATTGCAAGCAATACATCATTCAATCTAAGTTAAATAGAAAAATGCCCTTTACTTTTAAGAGTTCAGAATTCCTAGAGAAAGCTAGAAAAGCCTAAACAACTTTGAAGTTAGCTAGGATTGGAAAACTCTATTCTAAGACTTATTAACTATGTCAGATGAATTACTTTAAGCCTTGATCTTATCAGTTCTTTGGGATAATAATACAAATCTCATAAAATTGACTAGATAATTAAACACTGTACTTAACATGAGGGAATTGCTCCATAAATATTGGTTTGATTTCCTTAATTTGAATTGCATTTTTGTTTAAGGGTTTATTCATAATTAAACATAATAGCTAAAAAGGCATAGAATCAAGAGAATGAACAGAAATGTAATTAACCTGGTCCTACTAGGGAAATTTACAAGTATCTTTGATAGTGGTTGATTTTCAGAAAAGCCAGTGGGGGCGGTGGATTGGAGCTAATATTTATTAAGATTTGGCAATGTGCCAATGATTTTACTTATAGTATTTTATTTATTCTTTTTTAATTTTATAAATTATATCATTATCCCAATTTATAGTCAAGGAAACAAATGATGAAAGATGTTAAATACCTTGTTCAAAGTCTATCAGAAACAGAAGAGCAGCTTTCCATTTCAAATCTGCCCAACATCTCCATCCACTCTTTTCTATGCTAAGTTTTTCTAATGTAATAAGAAGGTATTGATAATATATTTAGCCCCTCTACCTTAACACCTGGAATAAGCCAAACCAGACTGGGATTATTAAAACCAATAATAAAGGTCTGGTACCAGTACTAAGTGTGACAATAGTGACTCTGTCTTTAAAAGAAGTGAAGTGAAATTGCTCAGTCGTGTCTGACTCTTTGTGACCCCATGGACTGTAACCTATCAGGCTCCTCCATCCATGGGATTTTTCAGGCAAGAGTGCTGGAGTGGATTGCCATTTTCTTCTCCAGGGGATCTTCCTGACCCAGGAATCGAACCTGGGTCTCGCGCATTGCAGGCAGACACTTTATACAACTGTAAGAATTTTGTTTCTTTAAAGCCTGCACTGTTTCATAAGAAAATAAAATTTGTTTTCTAAGAACAAATATGTTTCCATTTATAAAAATAAACTAGGAATAATAATAAATGGATCAACCTGTTTTTCTTGGTTGTCCATTCTGAAAGGAGTCCCAAGATGTGAAAAATATTCAATGGATTTTGGGATGTTGGATCACAGGGGAATGTCTACAGGTTCGTTTGTAAGATACCTCATGAAGTGGCTATAAATTAGTGTATTTGTCATCCTCCAGCCTTTTTTGTAGTCTTTCTAGATGTTTTTCTTACTGTTAGAATACATCCTTCTCCTGGGGACTTACTGTAATCAACTACTTTCATCTATATCTTTAATTATATTGCTTCATCTACTCTAGTTATAAGCTAGTCTTTCTGGCCAGGAATGATGATGGTGATGGTGATAGTGATGATGATAACAGCGATGATAATGATAATAGTGATAACGATAATAACAACACGTTTTAAAATGCACTTCCTTTGTGCCAGGCATTCCTGAAGCACTTTGAATGTATTAACCATTGTGGCCTCAAAAAATGCCATGATATATGAGTGAAAGTCACTCGGTCGTGTCTGACTCTTTGCGACCCCATGAACTATACAGTCCATGGAATAATTCTCCAGGCCAGAATATTGGAATGGGTTGGGTAGCCTTTCCCTTCTCCAGGGGATATTCCCAAGCCAGGGATCTAACCTAGGTCTCCCACATTAAAGGTGGATTCTTTACCAGCTGAGCCATAAGGGAAGCCCAAGAATAATGGAGTGGGTAGCCTATCCCTTCTCCAACAGATCTTCCCAACCAAGGGAGAAGGGATAGGCTAGATATAGTAGATATAGTTACCATTATTTTCATCTCCAGGCTTCCTTCATAGCTTAGTTGGTAAATCATCTGCCTGCGATGCAGGAAATCGGGTTTGATTCCTGGGTCGAGAAGATCCCCTAGAGAAGGAAATGACAACCCACTCCAGTATTCCTGCCTGGAGAATCCCATGGACAGAGGAGCCTGGAGGGCACAGTCCATGGGATCACAAGAGCTGGACCTGACTTAGTGACTAAACCACCACCATTTTCATCTCCAGTTTATAGGTAAGAACAGAGGCGCAGACTGATTAAATAAGTTGGTCAGTGTACATAGAGAGAAGGGGTGGGGCCTGAAGTCACACTTAGGCTGCCTGGTACTGCTGCCTGTGCTCTCCTGCACTAAATAGGCTGCTGCATGAAAGTGGCTGTGCATTTTTGTGGAATCTGAATGGAACACTTTTGGTTTTACTGTTTCATTGCCTAAAGGATGTTTTCATTTCCTTACTTCTGGGTTACGATACGTGTGAGCAGAGGCACAATTCTTTTTGTAGCTGCCAAATACCGAAAATATAATGACTATATTTTCAGAAGCACATAGCAGGGGCACATGGCCCATTAATGGATGTTTGTGTCAATTTCAAGGCTAAAAGGCAGTCTAGAGCTGGCTGATAAGGTTAGAAACATGAAATGTGCAAACATTTTTAATATTTTTTGGTTTGTGGAACAAGAGTGTTTGAGATAAGAAAATTTAGACTGTATATTTATGTTGTGTATGTGTATATATAGTGTCTGTGTGTGTGTGCTTATTCACTCAGTTGTGTCTGATTCTGCAGCCCCATGGACTGTAGCCTGCCAGGTTCCTCTGTCCATAGAATTTTCCAGGCAAAAATAACTGGAGTGGGTTGCCATTCCTTACTCCAGGGATCTTCCCAACCCAGGGTTTGAACCTGAGTCTCTTGCAAATCCTACATTGTCAGGCGGATTCTTTACCACTAGCACTACCTAGGAAGACCATACGTAGTGTCCATCCTTGAAGTAAGTTCGTCTGTCATCTCTGAGCTCCTACATATCTGACAACTGATATGGTAATTAAAGGCAAAAAACCTTGGGAGAATAAAGGAAACTTTGCAGTGTCTTCCCTAAAATTCCAGCATTTTTGAGTGACAGAGAAAACCCTATTTATATGGTTGATTTTGGCCTGTCCAAGGCAACCCACTCCAGTATTCTTGCCTGGACAATCCCATGGACAGAGGACCCTGGTGGGCTACAGTCCATGGGATTGCAGAGAGTCGGACACGGCTGAAGTGACTTAGCATGCACACACAAATAATAGCAACATAAAAACTGCACTATATTTTTTGGTGACATTTTATTTGACTATTTCTTATACAATACCTCAGTTGATAAAGAATCCGCCTGCAATGCAGGAGACTCTGGTTTGATCCCTGGGTCGGGAAGATCCCCTGGAGAAGGCATAGGCTACCCACTCCAGTATTCTTGGGTTTCCCTTGTGGCTCAGCTGTTGAAGAATCTGCAGTGTGGGAGACCTGGGTTCGATCCCTGGATGGGGAAGATCCCCTGGAGAAGGGAAAGGCTACCCACTTCAGTATTCTGGCCTGGTGAATTTCATGGACTATACAGTCCATGGGGTCACAAAGAGTCGGACACAATTGAGCGACTTTCACTTTCACGTTATACAATACTTTATTTTTCCCTTCAATTCATTTCAGTTCAGTCGTCCAGTCATGTCCAACTCTTTGTGACCCCATGAATTGCAGCATGCCAGGCCTCCCTGTCCATCACCAACTCCCGGAGTTCATTCAAACTCATGTCCATCGAGTCAGTGATGCCATCCAGCTATCTTATCCTCTGTCATCCCCTTCTTCTCCTGCCCCCAATCCCTCCCAGCATCAAAGCCTTTTCCAATGAGTCAACTCTTCACATGGGGTGGCCAAAGTACTGGAGTTTCAGCTTTAGCATCATTCCTTCCAAAGAACACCCAGGGCTGATCTCCTTTAGAATGGACTGGTTGGCTCTCCTTGCAGTCCAAGGGACTCTCAAGAGTCTTAATAAAAAAAAAAGGAAAATTAAGGGGCCTATTTTATTCCTGTATTATCCTAACACAATTTCCCCATTAAGCTATGTTGGATTGCAATATATCTACCCAAAGAAAATGCAAAGCTCTTTATAAAGAATGTGAGTATTAAAAACTGGAATAAAGATGCTAACTTGGAACTGCAGAAATCACAGGCCTCATAATCATTAATTTCATATGTTTCAAATAGTGTGCACTATTGCCTTTCTGACGGAGAAGGCAATGGCACCCCACTCCAGTACTCTTGCCTGGAAAATCCCATGGACGGAGGAGCCTGGTAGGCTGCAGTCCATGGGGTCGCTGAGGGTCGGACACGACTGAACAACTTCACTTTGACTTTTCACTTTCATTCTTTGGAGAAGGAAATGACAACCCACTCCAGTGTTTTTGCCTGGAGAATCCCAGGGACTGGGGAGCCTGGTGGGGTGCCGTCTATGGGGTCGCACAGAGTCAGACACACTGAAGCGACTTAGCAGCAGCAGCAGCAGCACTGCCTTTCTGAAGCAAGGCTTCATGAGCTATGATGAAGATGACCAAATGAAATCTTTCTGAATGGTTCATACATAAACATCTTCTTCCGTTTAGGGCTATAGTCACAGTTTATGAAGCCATTCTTCATCTCTTTATTGACTTTCAGTTCAGTTCAGTCGCTCAGTCATGTCTGACTCTTTGCGACCCCATGAATCGCAGCACACCAGGCCTCCCTGTCCATCACCAACTCCCAGAGTTCACGCAGACTCACACACATCGAGTCAGTGATGCCATCCAGCCATCTCATCCTCTGTCATCCCCTTCTCCTCTTGCCCCCAATCCCTCCCAGCATCAGAGTCTTTTCCAATGAGTCCACTCTTTGCATGAAGTGGCCAAAGTACTGGAGTTTACCAGAAAATCCATTGTATTATTTTGTTCAGGTATCATTTGCCTTATGAATCTTTTTGTTGTTGATTTCATGTATTTTTATCAATTGAAATAACTTTGAAAGGCTACTTATTTGTGTATTTTATGATTGTGTGAATTTTATCATTTATGGGTAAGATTAGAACATTTCCTTTTAATAAAAAAATTTTGGTTACACAATATTTAATAAATAAATAAAATGTACTTAATATAAAATGCTTTAATGTGTCAAACTGGTTCACAGTTGGTTTAGGAATATACTTGCTTTCTTTAGCAAGGACCACTCTTATCTATGATATATGGGGAAGAGTGATCCTTGGTAGTAAGCTGTTTCCCAGAACACAAAATGGTGGGGATTTCTTTATTTTCACTCTTTTTCATGAGCTCATGTCTCAGGTGAAGTTCAACTTTGTCAACTGTTACTGGAATTTGAAATAATCTATAAGGAAATGGATCCTTGTTCTAATAATATGTGGAAGAAATTATCTTGCCAAGAGACGACGTGACTAACCTTTTAAAAATCCCCTTTAACTTGTCAAGCTTTAAAACAATTCATGATACACCATATTTGCATAAGAAGTAGTCCACAGAAGTTATTCAGTCTCCAAGTTGTACATTTGTCCCACTTTCCTTTTTAAATATGGACAAGGAAGAATCTCAGATAGTTCTGAGCCTTGGATCATGGAGAACAAGGAAAGAGGGGGTATATCCATGAATCTTGGTCTAATTAAGAAACTTTCTTACCCTCAAGGTAGGAGGTCTCCACAGTTGCTGTGCTGACATCTTCCATTTGAAACTGGTTTCCATGGTGACCATCCATGTGAGCATCTTCTTCATTCTTATTTAGTGGTTAATCTGTAGAAAACTGCAGATAGATTGTTCTTTCAGATCTTAGGCCACTGGACCTGAGAAGCCAGGAATGGACATGAATAAGAGGACTGTGAATCTTCTGGAGATCCTGGGCTTTGAGTTGGATGGAAAGTATGAAGTGGATATTGGGTTGCCTGCCTTGGGGAAATGGAGAGTGTGTACTGTGTTTGAAAGGAAGGATATGGATAGTTGAGGGGAGGAAAGCTAACTGTGGCAAATATGACAAACTCTCCACCATAGACTCCTCTTCCATAAAGTTTGTTTTTTGCTGAAAAGTGACTTCTCAGCTAGACAGTCTTGCTCTCATTACTCTCTCTGCATATAGCTAGTGCCATATGACTGGCACTTGACAGTGGAATATGAGTGAATTGTGTTCTTTCAGGCTTGGCCTGTGCAAATCCTCCCCGACATGATCTTCTCTCCCCTCATTTGCCAGCTGGATACCACTACCTGACATGCCCTTGCAAGCCTCTTGTTGAAGATAGTTTTAACCTGTAAGAAACAGAGTCCTCCATGGCAACCTATCACAGTCAGACTTTATGCCTTTGAAGAATCAACATGTTTTATGATAAATTAGTGTGATGTGGAAGTTTATTTATTACAGTAGGCATATTTACCTTTATATAGATCATCTTAATTTATGTATGATAATATTAATATATGATAATCTCAGTTTGTGGCTGATAGTGTTAGATATTGGGATACCCACTTTCTTTTTTTTGAAGGGGGAGAAAAAGTGGGAGTCTTTTATTGTATAAAGTTTTCTTCTCATTTATAAGATACAGACTTGTATTATAAAAGAATGAGAAAAAAAACAAACTCGTTAGTGTGGATCAGACTTTTAAAATTCACTTATTATTTAACATGTTAGTACATGACCATATAAAAATTGATAATATATGAGTATGTGTGTGTGCATATATATATCTGTGTGTATGTGTGTTTATGTATATATAGTTTTGAGAGCAGTTTACTCTCCAAAATGTAGAGAGTATACAAGTGTACAAAACTTGAAAGAAAATGAAAAAAAAAAAAGAGCTGGTCTCTGTGTTTGTTGATAGCAGAAGGAGGGAAAGGGGCTGATGTGTATCCAGAATATATTAGATGGCAGCAGTTGGATTCCATGCTTTAATGACATATCCTTTCTAAGAAATACCAGACTTCATACAGATGAGAAAATCTAGGCTCAGAGAAGTTAATAACTTTTACAAGTTGAAAATATGACTAAGAAGTCAAATTAGTTTCCAAACTCAAAATTCATTTCACTTTTTGACTACACCATATTGCTTCCAGATAAAAATTTCTAGTTATCTTGTATAGCATTTCTTTTCTGTCATCATCATAATCTTTGTCATTGTCATGGTCTTCATCATCATCAGTAGCAACAGTTTTATTGTGATTATTATCACTATCATTATAATCCCACTTAGTGTTTAGTATGCACCTGCTGCATGACCAGACCTAGTCCCATCACTTCATGGGAAATAGATGGGGAAACAGTGGAAACAGTGTCAGACTTTATCTTTCTGGGCTCCAAAATCACTGCAGTTGGTGACTGCAGCCATGAAATCAGAAGACGCTTACTCCTTGGAAGAAAAATTATGACCAACCTAGATAGCATATTGAAAAGCAGAGACATTACTTTGCCGACTAAGGTCTGTCTAGTCAAGGCTATGGTTTTTCCAGTAGCCATGTATGGATGTGAGAGTTGGACTCTGAAGGCTGAGTGCCGAAGAATTGATGCTTTTGAACTGTGGTTTTGGAGAAGACTCTTGAGAGTCCCTTGGACTGCAAGGAGATCCAACCAGTCCATTCTGAAGGAGATCNGAAGACGCTTACTCCTTGGAAGAAAAATTATGACCAACCTAGATAGCATATTCAAAAGCAGAGACATTACTTTGCCGACTAAGGTCTGTCTAGTCAAGGCTATGGTTTTTCCAGTAGCCATGTATGGATGTGAGAGTTGGACTCTGAAGGCTGAGTGCCGAAGAATTGATGCTTTTGAACTGTGGTTTTGGAGAAGACTCTTGAGAGTCCCTTGGACTGCAAGGAGAAGCAACCAGTCCATTCTGAAGGAGATCAGCCCTGGGATTTCTTTGGAAAGAATGATGCTAAAGCTGAAGCTCCAGTACTTTGGCCACCTCATGCGAAGAGTTGACTCATTGGAAAAGACTTCGATGCTGGGAGGGATTGGGGGCAGGAGGAGAAGGGGACGACAGAGGATGAGATGGCTGGATGGCATCACTGACTCGATGGGCATGAGTCTGAGTGAACTCTGGGAGTTGGTGGTGGACAGGGAGGCCTGGTGTGCTGCGATTCATGGGGTCACAAAGAGTTGGACACGACTGAGCGACTGAACTGAATTGAACTGAACTGTCTCCTAACCCTTATTATCAACTTGTTTTTTATCCCACTTATCATTTGTTCAGCCCCTTTTGTGTGTTGACAGCTAAACCAGATGCTTGGCATATGTTATCTCCAGCCTCACAATAGCCCTTTGAGTAATTCTTTGTGTAATAAGAAAATAATTCTTATTTCTATTTTCTTGAATCAGAAACTCAAGTTTGGGGAGATTGAGAAACCAATCCAGAGTTCACACCCTCTGGAACAGGTGGGTTCATCTGGGTTCTTTGGCATAGAGCCAGGATAGTATTCGTTACTCCTCCACATGTGTAGTATATCATGTTATCTCTCTCACACATTGCATTATTTCATCTCAAGAATTTCATTAAAAATTCTTAACGTAGATAATTCTTAAAGGAGAACATATTGAGTTGCATTAGGGGCCTTGACTCAAAGCTCAGCTTGTCCTGGTGGAAGATCTAAGACCTGAATCTACCTCTCATTGCAGTGCTCTTTCCTCCCACTTCACAAGGCCTGCTTTCAACAGCAGCTTCTACAAGCTGAACAATGGTGTCCCACTGTTCATAGAACCAAGGATCAAATGTATTCGCTCAGTCTTATCCGACTCTTTGCCACCCCACAGACTGTAGCCTGCCAGGCTCCTCTGTCCATGGAATTCCTAGGCAAGAGTACTGAAGTGAATTGCCATTTCCTTCTCTAGGGGATCTTCCCAACCCAAGAATTGACTCTGAGTCTGCCACATTGCAGGCAGTTTCTTTACCATCTGAGCCACAAAGAAAGCCCCCACTGTTCATACACACCTGCAGATGGTGACCAAAAAGTCCCACCGATCATAGTTTTGAAGCTAAGGTTTGCATCTGCTGTTTGGAGAAGATGACTTTTCAAAGAAGCATCATTAACTATATTCTCTATAAGACAGAGTTTATAATGCTTTTTGGAGGGAGTTTCTAGTTAGAGATTATTAATTTTACCCAGGTATGAAAGGTGGAGATAAAGTAAATATTAGAAAAAGAAGTATACTTTTCACTGTCAAAAAACACCTTGTTAGTCTTTTTATTATTTACTTTTGCTGCTCACAACTATATATAATGACCTAAAGAACCAGAACAGAATGGGACCAGAACGTGAGTGGGCTATGGATAAGCTGACTAGGAGTATAAGGAAGTGGAGGCCTGTTCATTCTCAACCACCTTTGAAACAAAAAGTTGCTTCTTCAGACTGTGTCTCAAAAACATTTTAATTGAAATACTCTGCAGTGCTAGTCAGTAAAAGGGTGGAATTTAAGAGTGGTAGTGGTGAGAGAGGGCAATTGTGCCCCCTTACTTGACATCATGGTATACGTTGCATATAAAGATTCTGAGCCTAGCAGGGCTTCCCTCTGACCCCAGGGTTGGAGAAATTGGAGAGAAGAATCAATCCAAAGTTACTTTTTAGGGCTTTAGACATGGGGCATGTTGAGAAATCTTTAGAGGACTGCTGGCTTCAGGTTTAATCTCTCAAAATGTGTGCATCTGTTTGGAATGCATTGTTAATAAACATTGCCAAATACATTTGTTCCAGCCTAGTGGTATGAAACCAATAGGGCAAATCCAGAAAGTCACGTATTGTGCTGGCTAGCTCAGAATGTATGAATATGGTGATCAAGGACATCAGAAAGAAGCCCATTATTCCTGTATGTATTGTTAAAAAAAAAAAAAAAAAGTAATGTGTATGGCAACAATAATTCCAGGACAAAGAATACCCTATCTGAGCAAATTTGTACTAATTTTGTAGCCCCTCCCACTGAGCCAGGAAGTGTGACATTGGACATTTATTCCTTTCCCCTCAATAAATGCCACATGGGAGGACAGGAAAGGAGGGATGAACATGCTTATGGGGATGGGGAAGACAGACGATAAGCACAAGAAAAAAGGGAGCCCGCGGTCTGCAACATGAATGCCANATTTGTACTAATTTTGTAACCCCTCCCACTGAGCCAGGAAGTGTGACATTGGACATTTATTCCTTTCCCCTCAATAAATGCCACATGGGAGGACAGGAAAGGAGGGATGAACATGCTTATGGGGATGGGGAAGACAGACGATAAGCACAAGAAAAAAGGGAGCCCGCGGTCTGCAACATGAATGCCATAAATTCACAAGTAAAGCATTATTAAAAATTTCCAGCCCCATAAATGCTGCCATTAATCACTTTCAAATTAACCTGATGTGAGTTAAATTATTGCAAGTTCCTGTGTAAATTAAATCATTATTAGTTGCAGACTTTTTTTCTTTGGGGGTACAGGCAGCAGCTGAGAAGGAAGGGATGGAGCGACCTACTGGTTTCAATTTACTAAAGAAGGTTTGGGGGGAAAAGATTTTTGCTTGATTACAAGAGCAAAACCACTTCACAGTATAATATCACAATAATTGTAGCCATATATCATAACATGTCATAAGTCCAGGACAAAGCTCAGCCGCCTTTCGTAAGCAGCAGCCAAGGAGGCAAGAAAAGTGAGTGAATGAGGTAATGGATTTCTTTCCCCTTATTCCACTAGAGAGCAGTGTTCTTTTGTACAAACCAGGTAGGTTGTTTTCTACAAAGAAGCCGGAAGGAAAATTTTCTACATAAGAGAAGTTTTTGTAGCAACGGAAAGGCCTCTCTCTTGCAGTAAAGCTATGCATTCTGAATAAAAGATGAAGACAGTAGTTTCCAGCAAAGGTCACTCTTATTTTAATAGGTGTACTTCTGAGTCTGTCTTCTTTTCACATGAGAAAAGTGTTGACTGTTCAAAAATAGAACTCGTATATATAGTTTACATCCTACAGTAAAGTATTTTAGATAGCATTCATCAGCAAAACAGGTCAGTTGTCAAGCATTAGGTATAGGTAAAATAAGAATATTAATTATCCATATATATTAAAATACCTTTAAGAGACAATAAATGACTTTGTCAGGAATAGAAAAGTCAGACCAAAAGGAAGCATGAAGAGAAGGAACACGTGTGTTGTGAAAGTTTCCAACCCTTGCTTTTTAAATTTTTTAGCTTACTATACTGCCAGTAATTTTACTGCTGTTGTCGAGAACAGCAAGTTGGTATGATAGATATTAGTCTGTTTCTCTAGGAGAAAATACTCAGTTACAGGCAAGTTGGCTACAACTCCTTGATGAATCAGTTGACATTCCAAGAAGCCCAAGGCCATGGTAACAATAACTGAAGTTTGCCTCATTTTATGTTGCACAAATATATTTCTAACCTTTCACTCTGAAGCACATGGAAACAGGCTAAGATAAACCAGTGAGTTTATATGCATGTGTGTGTGTAACTGAGTGCCTTTCTTGTTCAATAAGAATTAAATTACTGGGTAATTTTGGTTTCTTCTGGAAGGAAATGAATATGCTTTTAAGTATTTAGAATCACTAGAGAGCATTTTAGGCATTTCTGGATACAAATCAATGTCACCCGAAGTGTGGTTTCAATACAGATTCAGCCCCATTTTTCTCCATTTGCTAGTAGTAGTACCTTTCTGATACACCACATCAGTTTACTATTCCCTTATCTTAAGCACATTGAACAATATGATTGTAAGCAAAAAAACATCTTGAGAGAAAATAAATGGGGAAAAATCTGAGGCCTGATAATTAGCGGTAGCAAAGGGTCATCAGAGTATTTACCATGTTAATTGAGAAAAATCAGAGCATGTAAAGTTTCAAGACTGACATCAGCAGATCCTGGGATTTATTTGAGCCTACTCACCTTTGCTGGTGTGCTGCATTTTTGACATAGCAGTTGTAGAAAATTTAATATTCCTTGATTAAAATAAACTTGGGCTTCCTGAAATACAAATCCAGGTATCGTAAAGAACAGTGGTTCACATAAGATCTGACACATAGACGAAGCTGAATAAACAGGGCTGAATAAGCGAATGATTGAATGGAGAGGGGAAGTAATAAATCTCTCCACTCCAACCTGGTAATGCTAGATTCTTAGGATTCAGCCACAGAAACTTATATCACAGAAGACTGCAAATTCACCAATTAGATATGAAGAATAGTACAGAGGAATTTATATAAACTCTATAGACAAAGCAACTTAGTTTGTGTTTTCTTTTAATTTTATTGAATTATAGTTGATTTGGGGGGAGGGGTGTTCCCAGATGACACTAGTGGTAAAGAACCTGCCTGCCAATGCAGGAGATATAAGAGACATGAGTTTGATCCCTGGGTTGGGAAGATCCCCTGGAGGAAGAAATGGCAACACACTCCAGTATTCTTGCCTGGAAAATCCTACGGACAGAGGAAACTGGTGCACTGTAGTCCATGGGATCTCAAAGACTTGGACACAACTAAACAACTAACATTACTATTACTATAGTTGATTTGGGCTTCCCTGGTGGCTCAGCAGTAAAGAATCCATCTGCAGTGCAGAAGCCGCGGGAGGCATGGGTTCAATCCCTGAGTTGGAAAGATTTCCTGGAGAAGAACATGGCAACCTGTTCCAACATTCTTGCCTAGGGAATCCCCATGGACAGAGGACCCTGGTGGGCTACAGTTCATGGGGTTGCAAAGAGTTGGACATGACAAGCAACTTAGTATGCAGTGAAGTTTATTTAAAATGTTGTGTTTAATTTCTGTTATATAGCAAACTGACTCAGTTTTATATATATATATATATACTCATTTTAATATTCTTTCCCATTTGATTTATCTCTGATATTTAGTATAGTCCCCTGTGCTATCCTGTAAGACCTTATTGTTTATCCATTTATTTATATACTTTTCATCTATTAACCCAAATTCCCAGTCCTTCCCTCCCCCACCTCTCCTCTCCCTTGACAACTACAAGTCTGTATTCTGCATCTAAGTTGATTTTGGTTATTAGATATGCTAATTTGTGTCATATTTTAGATTCCACATATAAGTGAGAGCATATGATATTTGTCTTTCTCTTTCTGACCTCACTTATAATCTAGGTCCATCCATGTTGCTGCAGATGGCCTTATTGCATTCTTTTTTATGGCTGAGTAGTCTTCCATTGTATACACACCACATCTTTATCCATTTATCTATCAGTGGACCTTTAGGTTGTTTCCATGTTTTGGCTCTTGTAGACAGAGCTGTCAGTGGATGTTTAAGCTGTTTCCATGTCTTTGCTGTTGTAAATAAAGATGCTGTGACCATAGAGGTGCAGGTATCTTTTTGAATTATAGTTTTGTCTGGGTTTATGCCCAGGAGTGGGTTTGCTGGATCATACGGTAACTCTATTTTTAGTTTTTTGTGGAACTTCTATACTGTTTTCCATAGTGACTGCACAAATTTATATTTCCACCAACAATGTAAGCGAGCTCCTTTTTTTTTCACATGCTCTCCAGCATTTATTGTTTGTGGACTTTTTTTGGATGGTCATTCTGACTAGTATGAGGTGCTACCTTGTTTTAGTCTTGATTTGCATTTCTGTAATAATTAGTGTTGATGAGCATCTTTTCATATGTCTATTAGCCATCTGTTTGTCTTCTTTGGAAAAATGTCTATTAAGGTCTTCTGCCCACTTTTCAATTGGGTTGGTTGTTTATTTGTTACTGAGTTGTAGAAGCAATCTGTTTATTTTGGAAGCTAAGCCCTTGTTGGTTGTATCATTTGCAAATATTTTCTACCAGTCTATAGGATTAGACCTGAGTTTTGAATCATGACTCGGCCATGTATTACATATGTCATATGGGACAAAGCTTTCTAAGTGTCATCTTCAACAGCCATACAAACAACAGGATCAATAATCCTTCCCTTCCAAAGTTGTGTGGACCTTGGCAAGTTTGCTCAAAATAGGCACTCAAAAATGAAAGAAAATATTTCTAAGTAAGTTGGGTCACCCAACCAGAGGCAAAATTTGTCACCTTTAAATGAATTTTCTTATTAGGTCATGTTATCTTAATAACCTATGGGAAATGTTAAAAGACTAGAATTTGTCGGAACAAACACATTTTTGCATGCTTCTGGGAAAGTAAGTCAGCTAAATAAATGAACCATCTGATTTCACATATCAGCTCTGGAATAAGGGAGAAGAGAGTTTCAAAAGTTTTTTGGACTTAGAATCAATGCTTTGAAAGGCACTTAACCAACTGTAAATACATAAACCCATTTGAGAGGGTAAGTTGGTCATATCTTTGGAAGCTTTATAAATACCATAAACTTTGAGTAGTAAGTCTATTCCAAGAAATCCATCCCAGAGCAGCCAACAATCAGAGATACTCAGTCAAAAACTTACGTATAATACAGTTTATAATATTTTTTTTTAATAATAGTGAAAAATTGGATGCAAGTTAAGTGTCTAACAATAGGAGATTAGTTAAATATGTGGTTTTTTTCTTTAAAATAATCTCTTATGAAGCCATTAAAATGTATTTTCAAGTAATGTTTGATGACATAGAAAATGCTCAAATATAAATTTAAGTGAAAAAGGAGAATATAAAGCTAAATTTACAATGTGATGCCAATTTTGTAAAATTGAATATTTAACATAATCATTTTTATTCAGCTTAAAAGGAATCAACCAAAATATTGTCACAGCATAAACAGTTAAGGCAAATGAATTTCAAATTTTAAATACCATTCCATCTCTTTTCTCTATATCGTCTTAAGCCCAGGTTAATAATCATGAGCATAATATGACACAGGCCATATTTTCATTCATGTTTTGTTTTCCTCCAAATCCTGACATAAGAATATATAACATTTATTGACAAAAAATAATATGTTTCCTTTAGATTTTACTACAGAGGGACTGTAGTTTGAGACGTTGCCTTTTATTTTGCACCACTGCCTTTATAAAATGTGGGCCCTTTTTGGCAAATGTTTGGATGAGCCTACCATATGCCTTAGCTTTGCACATTGTCTGAATTTTCCAAAGGGAAAGAGAATGTTGTAATGAAATGTGCATATCTATCCAATTAGTTAAGGGAATTTAATGCGCATCCAGTTTCAAGGAGATTGCAAAAAACCTACCAGGATATAACAAAAGTAAGTGAAGAAGCAGTAATTAGATGTTTTTAGTCATCCTCAGAAAAAAAAAGTATTTGCAGGTGGCCTCTACTCAAAGCCAGCCCTGCCAAATGTTGTGGAATCCTGTGTAAGGCAAAAGGAAATCAAGAGAGAGTTGCAGGAAAAATCTGGACACATTGCTTCCCTGAACTCTGTAACACATTAGGGCCCAAGCAGTAATCCTTTAGGACCCTTCCAGTCAATTATTAAAGAGAAAAAATAGACATCATTCATTCCTCTAGATTTGTACCATCTACTGATAAAGAAATTGTGGGCTGCTTTTATCAGTGAGAGAACTTTGCACTTGGACCAGCAATTCCTGCCAGGAACATGGCTATTCCTAATAGAGAAGTACCAAGAAGCACTATGCCTGAAAGAGACTTAACATTTTCTTCAGCACGTGTGAGATACCCACTAGATGCTCCCAGAAAAAATGTGGAGAGAGGTTATTTGTATGCAGTTGGAGTTTCTGAGTGAAAACGAGAGAGCCAGAGCCAGAGAAATAAAATATATTTTGGTCCTATTTTCGTGGAAGCTATTTATTTTCAGATCAAAAGCTCAAGTTGTTTACCAAATCAAGATTTTCACACTCTTCCACCTGTGGGGGCAGTGAGTTAGATCAAAGTCCTCAGGACTGATCCAGAGTAAAACTGATGCTGAATTGGATTTATGAGGAATGTTGCAGTGAATAAAATGGAAATGGAACACCAGAGTATTAGTCCCAATATTGTAAAGAATTGTAAGAATGGGTGGTATGTTTCAACATACTCACAAATATATACTGCTGATTTCTGTTGTTCTAAAGTATTTGCTATAGTATCTGATTAACTCAATATACCATTAAGATTCATATGACCCAGTTTTACTTTATTAATTATTTTGGAATAGCTCTATTTGTAAGTATTGATATTTCTTGACTTTTATTCTTTCTTTCTCTTTATTCCAAATAATAAAAAGAAAGATACACCTATTTTTATTAAACTAGAATAAAACTCTGTTTTGTAATAATCATTTGAATCCATTGGAACCTTTAACATATTTGAGACACAAGTTCTTAGTGATTTAATCTTTCTCTGTTTCTTGAAACATTTGCTATTTAATCATCCTAGGAATTATTTTCTCGTTATTTATCAATTATTCCAAGATATAGTTTAAAAAATTATAAATAAACACAAGAGTAATTAAGGAACCTAGAAGGATAGTAAATTATTAAAATAAACAATCACTACTGTTTCATGCTTCAAGTTTTTTTTTTTTTGAGAAGATATAAAAGGGGACTAGAGACATCATCTTCGTATTCCACTTTTTCATCGAATGTAACTTTGAACTCATAATTTATCATACTCTGTCCATAATGGCAAATTGAAGAAAACTGTAAGAGGAAGATATTTCACAACTGGAAGATGATTCAGAATCCTAATGCAGACAGATAGGAGCACTCTATAATCTGACAGTGAAATACATTGCATAAGCAAAATTTTCAGACATTCAGATTATGATGTCCTGGATAAATTTTCTCAAATTAAAAAATCAATAATGATCAAAAATAAATTTTTAAGGATGAAAAAGATATTTGGTTTTCTCATATTTAACTGTTCAACACAGAAAGCACATTACCATGCTATATTTGTGAGAAAAACAAGACCATCCCATTTTGTTTAAAAGATGTGTGACAGCCTTCTTTCACTTGCTATGATGTCTCCGCATCAAACTTACCTGATACAGTTTATAATCAGCAAATGCTGAAGACAGATGTGCAAGAAAAGGTGAAAGGTGATTGGGGGAGAAAGTCATGTAGAAATTTTAAAAATTGTTGATCATTCTAAATTGTGTGTATAAATGTAAAACTAAAAATGGTCTTAATTATAGAGCAAAGAAGATACAACCAAAATTATATCATCCAAAAGATTGAAAAATTGCTTTTAAGTATTGCATTTTGATGGTGCAAATTCAGTAAGAACCAGGATTAATGATAAGCTAGAACCTATTCAATATGTATTTGAAATACAGAATATGTACTACAGAATGGATACATACCAAGTTCATGCCTGATTGCTGATGGGCAGTTAGTTGCATATAAAAGACATTTTCCATTTTAGGCATATATAACATTAAAATCATGAAAGTATGAATTACAAATTTGAGTTTACTATATTCAGATTTTTATTAAACTTTCTAAATGATTTTCACTATCTACTCTTACTGATTTTATCTTTTGGTAAATAAAATGTTATAAAAATATAAATTAGTAAAGAGAGTACATTGAGTCCAGATGTTAAATGGCACTGGCTATTTTTCCTGGCACATGAGAGCGAGGCTTTAGTGTGTGGACTAGAAGTAGTTGGGTTCTTGAACTGGACCCAGGTGTGATGTTGAAGTAGGAATATTTTGTGGCACAGTTCTGGGAGTTAGCTTAAAACAAGGCACATGTGGTAAAAATAAAATTTGGGACCACAATTACAATTAAATAAAAAGTGTTAATGTCTTCAGACAAACACAGCAGTAGATTTCTTAGCCAATCCTCCTCTCTCCTCTGCTTCCCTTCCTTTTTGCTTCTATATTCTCCTTCTTTTCCCTCCCAGTCTTTTCCTCCCCCTTCTCTTGTGAGTCGGGATTAATTTAGGAATTGCTGAAAGAACATCTAAATGGCTGTCCTTACTTTATTCTAATTATGGATCAGGAGAAAAAAGTGTTGGCTGTCTTTCAAGGAAAGCCAATCCACTGAACTCTTCCAGTTTTTTTTTTTTTTTCCCTCAAGCCCAAGGGATTTACATGCTCTCAGAGAAAAGATTCTAAATATGGAATAATGATCTTAATCTCAGCTAATATGGTTAGCAGGACAGCCTTTTCATAATCTCGATTGCTGCAAATGAATGATTTAGTCTGTATATTTATTGAGCAGCTACTATATGCCAGACACTGGGAATAATTTTTTAAAAAGACATAATCCTGTCTCTCAAAGAGAAATGCATTCAAATAGTAAACAATTGCAATAACTTGAGGGCAAAGACTGCCAGACATGCTGCAGTTCATGGGATCTCAAAGAGACGAGACAACTGAGCTACTGAACAACAAGAAAAGCAAGCAAAGAAAGGAACAAACAGGAAATCAAAGAAGAGTTTACTTTCCCAGAAGCCTGTTGAAGAAATACAAACAAAATGCATCCTGAGTTTAAGCTTCAATTTCACAGCTTTCCCTATCTGATTTGCTTATTTCATAGGTAAGCCAACAAGATTTGTGTACTCAGTGACAATACACTGTCTCACATAACTAGCATAGATTTTATTTTCCTAAGAATTTTTACCATTTCCTTTGTTTCAAGGTGTATGGAGAAGAAGAGTCCCTTTGGTAAGCCAGCCCAGTGAGAAAGATGCCTTATCTTTGGACTAACCTTTTGCCCAAAAAACTAATGTTTCTTGCCAGTGGCTTAAATCTCTGTCTAAAAGGTTCATAATGTCATAAAATGGATTTTTTTTTTTTTTTTTTGCTCAGCTCACCCACCAGGGTAGTAAAATATAAAATAAAATCTATATCCAAATACACACAATAAATTTCCATTGCTTTAGGGGCAAAATAAAAGCACTTCCATTTCCTTTTTATTCTGGATCACAGACCTGACTGTTTCTTTTCCCCCCTCTCAAATGAACTTCCAAACTTCAAGGTCATTTTCTTTTTAAAAGTTATCCTAGTAACATCTAGAATAGCTCTCTCTGGGAATACCTTTTTTTTTTCCCTCTCACTTAATTTGCCTCTTACACACCGTTCTCTCAGGTCCCATATTTTCAGCAATGCTGATTGGGCAATTATTTACTTTTTGCTTGAGTTTGAAAAGCACATCAACAGGCACATAAATGTGTTTTGGATCTCATCCATGTAGAAATATTACTGGTAACTTGATGAATCTGTAAGTAATTTTACAAAAATGTTTAGTGAGTTTTGCCAAGGACGTCTGACCCCCGGCATTGCTCCACTGATGTAAGTTTTTGAGTGCTTGGCCTGTTCTGATCAGTACCAGCTGTACATGCTTTGGCTGTACACATCAGATGTTAAGTGAAGGAGAAAAGACAGCATACTCTGACTTAGGCTTGAAAGTTTGTGAGCTAGGACAGAAATAAGACTGCAGTTGAAACTGAAGCATGTCTTTCATGCTTCATGTTAGGTTCAGTGTACCTCTTCTTAATATCTTCTGCTTCTTTTCAGTTCAGTTCAGTTGCTCAGTCATGTCCAACTCTTTGCAACCCCATGAATTGCAGCACGCCAGGCCTCTCTGTCCATCACCAACTCCCGGAGTTCACCTAAACTCTTGTCCATCAAGTCGGTGATGCTATCCAGCCATCTCATCCTCTGCTGTCCCCTTCTCCTCCTGCCCCCAATCCCTCCCTCCCAGCATCAGAGTCTTTTAAAGTGAGTCAGCTTTTCACATGAGGTGGCCAAAGTATTGGAGTTTCAGCTTTAGGATCAGTCCTTTGAATGAACACCCAGGACTGATCTCCTTTAGGATGGACTGGTTGGATCTCCTTGCAGTCCAAGGGACTCTCAATTGTACCTTAGCATAATTAAAATCTCTCTCAATCAGAGGCTGCATAGAGCAGATGGAGTGAGTATCTCTAACAAAGAATAAAGATTCATTAAAATAGTTGGTGCCCGAGGTCAGTGGCAGTGGCCAGGAGAAGCAACCCAACATCCAAGGAGCTGTGGCTGCGTGGGCGAAGGNTGTACCTTAGCATAATTAAAATCTCTCTCAATCAGAGGCTGCATAGAGCAGATGGAGTGAGTATCTCTAACAAAGAATAAAGATTCATTAAAATAGTTGGTGCCCGAGGTCAGTGGCAGTGGCCAGGAGAAGCAACCCAACATCCAAGGAGCTGTGGCTGCGTGGGCGAAGGAGAACCTAGAAGAGCTATCTCATGTTGAAGGTCAGGAAGGGCAGTGGTGTGGAGATACCCCTCATCCAAGGTAAGGAGCAGAAGCTGCACTTTGCTGGAGCAGCCGTGAAGAGATACCCCACGCCCAAGGTAAGAGAAACCCAAGTAAGATGGCAGGTGTTGCAAGAGGGCATCAGAGGGCAGACACACTGAAACCAAACTCACAGAAAACTAGTCAATCTAATCACACTAGGACCACNATTGACAGGGAGGCCTGGCATGCTGCGATTCATGGGGTTGCAAAGAGTCGGACATGACTGAGCGACTGAACTGAACTGAAAATAGTTTTGTTTGATAAAGATTTAAAAAACTGTTTGATTTTTCATACAAACTTCTTCACAGATTTCCAAGGAAGAAAATAAAAACAATAAAATATTGATAATGTATTGTGATTTCCTTAGACAGCAATAAGAAATCTATTTCAGGACACATTTCAGTAGTAGTTAAAATTATTTAGGTTTTTAATTTTTGCTTTGAAATACCATGAAGTTTGTTAAAGTATGGGATGTTTTGAGTATATTTACATCTAGCCTAAATGCCAACACGGAGATGCCCCTACTGTCCATTTATAAAAGTGGAAGTATGTATTCTTCTACTTTTCAATGCTTTCTTCCACTTTTACATACATTTCTTCCACTATTACATACATTCTTCCACAAATACATATATAATGAAATGTATACATTTCATTACATCTAAACATATACTTCCTAGGGCATGGTTCACAGTATCATAACATATGTTTAAGATTTAGGGGCAGACATGGTTGTTAAATGGAGAAGGCAATGGCACCCCACTCCAGTACTCCTGCCTGGAAAATCCCATGGACGGAGAAGCCTGGAAGGTTGCAGTCCATGGGGTCGCTGAGGGTCGGACACGACTGAGCGACTCACTTTCACTTTTTACTTTCATGCATTGGAGAAGGAAATGGCAACTCACTCCAGTGTTCTTGCCTGGAGAATCCCAGGGACAGGGGAGCCTGGTGGGCTGCTGTCTATGGGGTTTCACAGAGTCGGACACAACTGAAGTGACTTAGCAGTAGCAGCAGCATGGTTTTTAAAAACTAGTATTGAGAGGGTGTTAGGTAAAGCTTTGGGGTAGAATGTCCATGAGACCAAACAGAACAGTAGCCTTATTGACAGTAAGCAAAAAGTGGAAATGACTCAAATGATGAACCTCACTGATTAATGGAGAAGTAAACTGTGGTATATCCATACAATGGGAAAGTATTCAGCCACTAAAGGGAACGAAGTGATACTTCCTATGGTGTGGATCCATTTTACAAATTGTTGTTGTTGTTCATTTGCTAAGTCATGTCCTACCTAACAAACTGCAGAATGCCAGGCTTCCCTGTCTTTCACTATCTTTCAGAGTTTGCTCAAACTCATGTCCATTGAGTTAGTGATACTATCTAACCCTCTCATTCTCTGCTGCCCCCTTCCATTTTTTCCTTCAGTCTTTTGGAGAATCAAGGTCTTTTCCAATGAGTCAATGCTTGGCATCAGGTGGCCAAAGTATTGGAGCTTCAGCTTCAGTATCGGTCCTTTTAGTGAGTATGTATTCAAGGTTGATTTCCTTTAGGATTGACTGGTTTGATCTCCTTGCTGTCCGAAGTAAAAGTGAAAGTCACTCAGTCATATCTGACTCTATAGTCCATGGAATTCTCTGGCCTCAGAATACTGGTGTGGGTAGCCATTCCCTTCTCCAAGGGATCTTCCCAACTCTGGGATCAAACTGAGATCTTCCACATTGCAGGTGGATTCTTTACCTACTAAACCACCAGGGAAGCCTTGCTTGCTGTCCAAGGGACTCTGAGGAGTCTCCTCTGGCACCACTATCCAAAAGCATCAGTTCTTCAGTGCTCAGCCTTCTTTATGGTCTGACTCTCATACCTGAACATCACTACTTGAAAAACCATTTTTCTGACTATACAATGTCGGCCATGTGATGTCTCTGCTTTTAAATATACTGTCTAGGTTTGTCATAGTTTTCCTTCAAAGGACCAATCGTCTTTTAATTTCATGGCCCCAGTCACCATCTGCAGTGATTTTCAAGCCCAAGAAAATAAAATCTGTGACTGTTTCCACTTTTTCCTCTTCTATTTGCCATGAATTGATAGGACTGGAAGCCATGATCTTAGTTTTTCGAATGTTGAATTTTAAGCCAGTTTTATCACTCACCTCTTTCACCCTCAAGGAAAGGTTCTCTAGTTTATCTTCACCTCCTGCCATTAGAGTGGTATTATCTGCATATCTGATGTTGTTTATATTTCTTCCAGCAGTCTTGATTCCAGCTTGTGATTCATCCAGCCCAGCATTTTACATGATGCACTCTGCATAGAAGTTAAATAACCAGGGTGGCAACAACCCAGTCTATTGTTCCGTGTATGATTCTAACTGTTGCTGCTTGACCTGTATACAGGTTTCTCAAGGGACAGGTAAGATGGTCTGGTATTCACATCTCTGTAAGAGTTTTCCACAGTTTTTTGTGATCCACACAGTGAAAAGATTTAGCATAGTTGGTGAAACAGAAGTAGATGTTTTTCTGGAATTCTCTTGCTTTTTCTATGATTAGTGAATGTTGGCAATTTGATCTCTGCTTCCTTTGCCTGTTCTAAACCAAGTTTGTACATCTGAAACTTCTAGGTTCGCATACTGCTGAAGCCTAGCTTGAAGGATTTTGAGCATAACCTTGCTAGCATGTGAAATGAGTGCAATTGTACAGTAGTTTGAACATTGTTTGGTACTGCCCTTCTTTGAGATTGGAAAGAAAACTGACCTTTTCTAGTCTTGTGGCCACTGATGAGTTTTCCAAATTTGCTGACATATGGAGTATAGCACTTTAATAGAATCATCCTTTAGAATTTAAATAGTTCAGCTGAAATTCCATCACCTCTTCTGTGTTCATAGTAATGCCTCCTAGGGCCCATTTGAATTCACACTCCAAAATTTCTGACTCTAGGTGAGTGATCACACCATTGTGGTTATCTGGGTCATTAAGACCTTTTTGTATAGTTCTTCTATGTATTTTTCAGTTCATTCGCTTAGTTGTGTCTGACTCTTTGCAATCCCATAGACTGCAGAACACCAGGCCTTCCTGTCCATCACCAACTCCCAGAGTTTACTCAAACTCAGGTCCATTGAGTCGGTGATGCCATCCAGTCATCTCATCTTCTGTTGTCCCCTTGTCCTCCCGTCTTCAATCTTTCCCAGCATCAGAGTCTTTTCCAATGAGTCAGTTCTTCCCATCAGGTGGCCAAAGTACTGGAGTTTCAGCTGTAGCATCAGTCTTTTCAATGAATATTCAGGACTGATTTCCTTTAGGATGAACTGGTTGGATCTCCTTGTAGTCCAAGGGACTCTCAAGAGTCTTCTCCAACAACACAGTTCAAAAGCATCAATTCTTTAGGGCTCAGCTTTCTTGCCACCTCTTAACATTCTCTTCTGCTTCTGTTAGGTCCGTATTGTTCCTGTTCTTTATTGTGCCCATCCTTGCATGAAATGTTCCCTTGATAGCTCCAGTTTTCTTGAAAAGATCTCTAGTCTTTCCCATTCTGTTATTTTTTGTTTTTCTCTACTTTTTTGCATTGTTCATTTAAGAAGAGCCTTTTATTTCTCCTTGCTTTTCTCTGGAACTGTATTCAATTGGATGTATTTTTTCTCTTTCTCCTTTGCCTTTCACTTGTCTTGTTTTCTCAGCTATTTGTAAAGCCTCCTCAGACAACCACTTTACTTTCTCCTATTTATTTTTCTTTGGGATGGTTTTGCTCACCACCTCCTGTACAGTGTTATGAACCTCCATCCATGGTTCTTCAGGCACTCTGTCTACCAGATATAATCCCTTGAATCTATTCCTCACCTTCACTGTATAACCATATGTGATTAGATTAGGTCACACATGAGTGACCTAGTGGTTTCTTGTACTTTCTTCAATTTAAGCATGATTTCTGCAATAAGGAGCTCATGATCTGGGCTAAGTGAAAGAAACAGGAAATAAAAGATCACATATATGAAGATTTCATATATTTGAGATGTGCAAAATAGGTAATTCCACATAGACAGGAAATGGAATGAAGAGTGACTCTTAATGGGAATAGTATCTCTTTTTTAGTCCCGAAGTTGTGTCGACTCTTTCATGACCCCATGGACTGTATGTAGCCCCCAGGGTCCTCTGTATATGGGATTTCCCAGATAAAAATACTGATGTGGGTTGCCATTTCCTTCTCTAGGGGATCTTCCCAACCATGACTCTTGTATTGGCAGACATGTTATTTGCTGCTGAGTCACCAAGAAAGCCCCATTTGTTGGGAGACGATGAAAATGTGCTGGAACTAGATGGCACTAACCATTCAACTTTATAAATAAAGAACACTGAATTAGATACTTATAAAGGGTGAATTTTAAGTGATGTGAATGATGTCTCAATTTCAAAAATTGTGAGTAAGGAAAAGAAGCCAACCTGTAATTTTGAGAGATGATATACATCTATTGCCTTTTTATGTGCTCTCTATTCTATCCCTCTGAAACTGCATATTAGAAAATTTCATTGTATTATCCAGGTCTCTTAATGTTTCTTTCACATTTTGTTTTTCTTTATCCTTCTCTGCTGCATTCTAGGTAACCTTAAAAAATTGAATTTCCAGCTTACAAATTTTACTTTTCAAGTATGTCTTTTTTCTTGCTAGTCTATGAACTGAGATTTAACTTTTAACAATTATAATTTTTTTTTCTTTTACCTGTTATATTTTCTTTTTTAAATATTATATTTTCAATTTGTCTGGTCATTTTTTTTGTCTTTTGTTTTTTCAGTCATGTATTCAGTTCCTTCTTTTATTTCCTCAACCACAATAAACAAAATTTTCATGATCTCTGATAATTACAGTATCTTCAAACTTTGTGAGTCTAATTCTTCACTTTATTGCTTCTATCAACTTTCATTCATGGTATCTTTTTTTCCTCAAGTATATTCTTTGTGTATGTGTGTGTTGGAGAAGGTGGGAGATACTTTCTTTAGCATGTATGGTAAACTATGGGGTGATTTTAAACATTAATCCATTTCCAGAAAATATTTGATGTTGCTTCAGTTATATGCCTGAATAAATAAGCAATCCAAAACTTTAAAATTAAAATCCAGTTTGAATATATTCAGAACACCCCAATGGCATCAGTTATAGCATGAAACCTGTGCAAAAGCTAAATATGGTCCCAAACACTCAGAGACAATTTTTTCATTTCTTTAAAAAAGTTTGTTTTTAGGAAGCCACCTGAAAGTTATTTTTTTCTTCCATGTTTCTCCTTTTTAAGATAATTTTTATTTTAGTGTAAAAAGAGTGGTCTCCTTTTAAAGATTCTGACTTTATCTGGGGTTCCCTGATGGCTCACCAGGTAAAGAATCATCCTTCGATGCAGGAGATAGAGGAGAAGTGAGTTTGATTCCCGGGTCAGAAAGATCCCCTAGAGGAGGAAATAGCAACTTACTCCAGTATTCTTGTTTAGAGAATCCCATGGAGAAGAGGATCCTAGTTGGCTACACTCCAAAGGCTCACAAAGAGTTAGACACACCTGAGCACCGCACAATTATGAATTTATTTTGTGTGAGACCTAATTTTTATATCCTGCTAAGAAAACAACATAAATTAAAATGAAGAATCTTATTTGTACAGAAATATATATTGGAGTTATATTTTAAATATCCCCAAACTGGAACAACTCAAATACCAATCCACAAGAGAACCGGTAAACATATTAGAATTTTTTTTTTTTTTTTTTTTTTTTGTGAGAGAGAACACTACTTAACATTAATTTAAAAACTTAAGCCAACTGATCCTCAAAACAAAATTGATAAACCTCAAAACATATTGAGTGAAAAAAATCAGACCAATCAACTGAATTCAGGCCAAGTCAATCTACAATAGTAAAATCTAGAAAGTAAATACAAAGGGGGAGTTAAGACTAGCCAGAGAAAGAAGAAACAATATCTTTCTTTTATCATTTAGTGCGGTTGCATGTGTGTGTGTGTGTGTATTTGAGAGAAATCACAAAGTTAAGGTCTGCATATTTCAGTTTATGTAGATTTTATCTCAATAAAAACAATGAAGAATCTGTGGAAGAGATAAACTAAATATTTGACAGTTTTGTAGATAAATGAAAGCCAAGTAGGGTCAATGATGCCCTAGAGAATCTTCAAAAAATTAGAGATACCAAGGGAACTTTTCATGGAAGATGGGCTCAATAAAGAGCAGATGGTATGGACTTAACAGAAGCAGAAGATATTAAGAAAAGCTGGCAAGAATACCCAGAAGAACTGTACCAAAAAGATCTTCATGACACAGATAATCACAATGGTGTGATCACTCACCTAGAGCCAGACATCCTGGAATGTGAAGTCAAGTGGGCCTTAGGAAGCATCACTACAAATAAACCTAGTGGAGGTTATGGCATTCCAGTGGAGCTATTTCAAATCCTGGAATATGATGCTGTGAAAGTGCTACACTCAATATGCCAGCAAATTTGGAAAACTCAGCAGTGACCACAGCACTGGAAAAGAACAGTATTCTTTCCAATCCCAAACAAAGGCAATGCCAAAGAATGCTCAAAAAACCGCACAATTGCATTCATCTCCCACACTAGTAAAGTAATGCTCAAAATTCTCCAAGCCAGGCTTCAGCAATGTGTGACCCATGAACTTTCAGATGTTCAAGTTGGATTTAGGAAAGGCAGAAGAACCAGAGATCAAATTGTCAACGTATGCTGGATCATGGAAAAAGCAAGAGAGTTCCAGAAAAATATCTATTTCTGCTTTATTGTCTATGCCAAAGCTGTTGACTGTGTGGATCACAATAAACTGTGGAAAATTCGGAAAGAGATGGGAATACCTGACCACCTGAAATGCCTCTTGAGAAATCTGTATGCAGGTCAGGAAGCAAGTGTTAGAATTGGACATGGAACAACAGACTGGTTCCAAATAGGAAAAGGAGTATGTCAGGGCTGTACATTGTCACCCTGCTTCAGTTCAGTTCAGTTCAGTCACTCAGTTGTGTCTGACTCTGTGACCCCATGAATTGCAGCACGCCTGGCCTCCCTGCCCGTCACCAACTCCCGGAGTTCACTAAGACTCACATCCATCAAGTCAGTGATGCCATCCAGCCATCTCATCTTCGGTCATCCACTTTTCCTCCTGCCCCCAATCCCTCCCAGCTTCAGAGTCTTTTCCAGTGAGTCAACTCTTCGCATTAGGTGGCTAAAGTACTGGAGTTTCAGCTTTAGCATCATTCCTTCCAAAGAAATCCCAGGGCTGATCTTCAGAATGGACTGGTTGGATCTCCTTGCAGTCCAAGGGACTCTCAAGAGTCTTCTCCAACACCACAGTTCAAAACCATCAATTCTTTGGGGCTCTGCCTCCTTCACAGTCCAACTCTCGCATCCATACATGACCACAGGAAATACCATAGCCTTGACTAGACAGACCTTAGTCGGCAAAGAAATGTCTCTGCTTTTGAATATGCTACCTAGGTTGCTCATAAGTTTTCTTCCAAGGAGTAAGCGTCTTTTAATTTAATGGCTGCAATCACCATCTGCAGTGATTTTAGAGCCCCCAAATAAAAGTCTGACACTGTTTCCACTGTTTCCCCGTCTATTTCCCATGAAGTGATGGGACTGGATGCCATGATCTTCGTTTCCTGAATGTTGAGCTTTAAGCCAAATTTTTCACTCTCCACTTTCACTTTCATCAAGAGGCTTTTTAGCTCCTCTTCACTTTCTGCCANGTCCCATCACTTCATGGCAAATAGATGGGGAAACAGTGGAAACAGTAGCTGACTTTATTTTTCTGGGCTTCAAAATCACTGCAGATGGTCACTGCAGCCATGAAATTAAAGATGCTTACTCCTGGAAGGAAAGTTATGACCAACCTAGATACCATATTCAAAAGCAGAGGCACTATTTTGCCAACAAAGGTCCGTTTAGTCAAGGCTATGGTTTTTCCAATGGTCGTGTATGGATGTGAGAGTTGGACTGTAAAGAAAGTTGAGCACTGGAGCAGTGATGCTTTTGAACTATGGTGTTGGCAAAGACTCTTGAGAGTCCCTTTGACTGCAAGGAGATCCTACCAGTCATCCTAAAGGAGATCAGTCCTGGGTGTTCACTGGAAGAACCGATTCTGAAGCTGGAAGTCCAATACTTTGGCCACCTGATGCAAAGTACTGACTCATTTGAAAACACCCTGATGCTGGGAGAGATTGAGGGAAGGAGGAGAAAGGGACGACAGAGCATGTTGGATTGCATCACCGACATGATGGAGATGGGTTTGGGGGGACTCTGGGAGTTGGAATGGACAGGGCGGCCTGGCATGCTGCGGTTCATGAGGTCTGAAAGAGTCATACATGACTGAGTGACTGAACTGAACTGAAGGATTACTAATACAAGACGTGTATCCCAGTATTTTCTTCAACTTGACACATGATCAATATCACTAATTATGTCAACAGTTTTTTTTTTTTCACACTGACTCAAAATTTTCTTTTCAAAAGCATTCCTATGAAACTATTGGCAATTCACAAACAAGATGAAAATTTTCTACCCACTAACATTTTAAACAGCCAATGGGTAACTCATGTATTCCTTTTTTTGCTCTTATCTCACATTGAATCCATACTTAAATGCTTTTAATACTATCTAAAAATTATATTTAAATTCTGATTGCATCTCTCCACTTCCATTATCACCATCCTTGCCCAGCCACGAACATGTTTTAACTGGACTATTACTCTTTGTTCTTATTTCTACCTGTTTCATTTTGTCTTTCTACAAAAGAGGAGAAAGTTTTGTTTTCAAATATGCCAGATAGATTACCCCCCACACATCCTTTAGAGTAAAGGTCAAGGTCTTATCTGGTTCAGATTCCTTTGATAGTCTATCTCCAGCTAACTTTTTTTTTTTTCCTACTGTGCTCCACCCTGATCTCTCCACTAACCAGGCTGTACACTCTGTCCTTCCAACACAGTATAAATGCCTCTGCTTCACTGTCTTGACTCTCATCATCCCTTCTGCTGAAAACACTTTCCAACTTATCTTCATGGCCTGAATGTCAGCTAACTTTATTGAGAGGTCTACTCACATGTGAAGTCACCAGGGAGGCATATCCAGATGAACAATCTCAAATATTACACACTCCTCCATCCCCTGTGCATATTATATCTCCTTTTACTGCTTGACTTTTTAAACCCTTATCATCACACACACATACACACAATTTCATTTTCTGTCTCATTTTGCTTAAAAGTAAAGTCATGTACAAGGAGAGTATCTTTATTTTTTTCACTGCTTTATCTACATACTCTACCATTCTACCATATAGTAGTTATTGACATATATATCTCCAGAACCTATGACACAGTAGAAATTTCCTAAATGTTACTTTAATGAATATACTCAAGGAATTTATATTTGAGAGAGAAAAAAAATAATGTCACATCCCTCTCCTTGAGGATGAAAGAGAAGAAAAAGACTGTTAAAGACTATTCTTCCCTGATATATTATTGTATGCATCAGTTTTGAAAGGAAAAATATGAGTTCTACTGATATTACAACTTATATGTTGGTGGAAGAAGTTATTTGATGCTATGTTCTTTATTTCCCATTCTTTTTATCTCTGTGCTTTTGTCTTTATAAGTTATCTTGACCTAATTCAAATTCACTGATGCTTCACTCTGCTGCCAATCTTGTTAAATCTGTTCCAAAATTATTAATTTCAAACACTTTATTTTTCAGTATTACAGTGTTCAATTTATTTTCTCTTTTGTGTTTCCTCTTCTTTGTTAAATGATTATTTTTTTCAGTTATTGTCTTTATTGCCTATATTTCCTTAACATATGTATAATGAGACTTAAAATTCCTTTTCACAAGTTCTAATCTGTGATGCTGTGTCTGCTTCTATTTGCTTTTAATTTTGGTTGACATTTTCCTGTTTCTTTACATGTTTTGCAATTTGTGGTTGTATGTCAGGTATTATACATTAAAAAAAAAAAAAAAAATAAGAAATATCTGTCCCCCATCCCAGCAAGAGAGCATTTTCTCTGGCAGCCAGGATAAGAAACTGATTATATATTGATTTATTCAGGAGATCAGCCATGTCAGCAGTGAGTTGCAATTTAACTTCCTTTTTTTTTTTTCCCCCAGTTCGCTAGAACTTTTTAATTCTTCTGCGAACACTGTGTTCCTTTTTAATTGAAGTACAGTTGATTTACTGTGTTCTGTTAGTTTCAGGTGTACAGCAAATTGATTGAATTATCATATATATACATGTAAATATTTATATATGTAACTCTGCAAAAGAATTTCAGGTTCTTTTCCATTATAGGTTATTACAAGATATTTAATATAGCTCCCTGTGCTGGGCAGTAAGTCTGTACTGGTTATCTACTTTATACATAGCACTGGGTATATGTTAATCCAAACTCCTAATTTATCTTCCCCTCCTTTCTGCTTTGGTAACTGTAAGTTTGTTTTTTATGTCTATGGATCTGTTTCTGTTTTGTATATAAGTTCATTTATTTGTATCATGGTTTATTTTTAATTCCACTTATAAGCAATATTATGCGATATTTGTTATTCTCTGACTTACTTCACTTAGTGTGATAATCTCTAGGTACATCCATGTTGCTGTAAATTGCATTACATCATCCAGTGGCTCAGAGGGTAAAGCGTCTGTCTACAATGCGGGAGACCTGGTTTTGATCTCCGGGTTGGGAATATCCTCTGGAGAAGGAAGTGGCAATCCACTCCAATACTATTGCCTGGAAAGTCCCATGGACAGAGGAGCCTGGTAAACTACAGTCCATGGGGTCGCAAAGAGTCGGACATGACTGAGCGACTTCACACACACATACAACAGTCTATTGTACAAATATATCACATCTTTTTAATCCATTAATCTGTCAGTGGACATTTAGATTGCTTTCATATCTTGGCTATTGTAGACAGTGCTGTAGTTAACATTGAGGGTGCATTTCAAATTATGGTTTTCTCTGGATATGCACTCAGGCTGCAACTGTAGCTTCATTCTATAGTGCTACTTTTAGTTTTTTAAGGAACATCAGTATTGTTTTCTGGGCTTCCTAGGTGATGCTAGTGGTAAAGAACCAGCCTGCCAATGCAGGCAATGGCACCCCACTCCAGTACTCTTGCCTGGAAAATCCCATGGATAGAGGAGCCTGGTAGGCTGCAGTCCATTGGGTCGCTAAGAGTCGGACATGACTGAGCGACTTCCCTTTCACTTTTCACTTTCATGCATTGGAGAAGGAAATGGCAACCCATTCCAGTGTTCTTGCCTGGAAATCCCAGGGACGGAGGAGCCTGGTGGGCTGCTGTCTATGGGGTCTCACAGAGTCGGACACGACTGAGGCGACTTAGCAGCAGCAGCAAGCCAATGCAGGAGACATAAGAAACATAGGTTCAATCCCTGAGTCAGGAAGCTCCCCTGGAGGAGGGCAACAACTCCAGTATTCTTGCCTGTAGAATCCCGTGAACAGAGGCACCTGAGGGGCTACAGTCCATGGGGTCTCAAAGAGTCAGACTTTACTGAAACAACTTAGCACATAGCATGCTCTTCTCCATAATGACAGCACCAATTTACATTCCCAGCTACAGTGTAGCAGGGCTCCCTTTTCTCAGGACCCTCTCCAACATTTCTTATTTGTCTGTGTTTAAAAATTAATTTTATTAGAGTATAGTTGATTGACAATATTGTATTAGTTTCTGCTGTACAGCAAAGTTATTCAGTTATACATATACATATAGACACTCTTTTTTAAGATTATCTTCCCTTAGAGGTCATTACAGAGTACTGAGTAGAGCTCCCGTGCTATACAGTAAATTCTAATTACTTACCTGTTTTATATATAGTGTTGTGTACGTGTCGGTCCCCATCTTCCAATTTATCCCTCTCTCCTCTTCACTGCTTGGTAACTAAAAGTTCGATTTCTACATCTGTGACTATTTCTGTTTCATAAATAGGTTTGTAGACTTTTTGATGATGGCCATTCTGACTGGTATGAGATGATACAATACCTGGTTATACTCTTAATTTGCATTTCTTTAATAGTTCTCAATGTTAAACATCTTTTCATGTGCCTTTTGGCCATCTGTATGGCTTCTTTGGAGAAATGTCTATTTGGACCTCATATTTTGATTGGCTTTTTAAAAAATATACTGAACTATATGAGCTGTTTGAATAGTTTAGAGATTGATCTCTTGTAGATAACATTGCTTGCTAATATTTTCTCCCATTTTATGGGTTGTCTTTTTGTTTTGTTTATGGGTTCTTTTGCTATGCAAAAGCTTTTAAGTTTAATTAAGTCCCATGTATTTGTTTTTCCTTTATTTCCGTTACTCTGGGAGACAGACCCAAAAAGATATGCTGCGATTTATGTCAGTGTTCTGTCTATGTTTTCCTAAGGAGCCTTATAGTGTCTGGTCTTATGTTTACATTTAGGTATTTAATCCATTTTTAGTTTAATTTTGTGTGTGGTATTAGAGAATGTTCTAATTTAATTCTTTTACAGTCTAGTTGTCCTAGCACCATTTATTGAAGAGATTCTCTTTTCTCTGTTGTAGAGTCTTGCTTCCTTTCTTGTAGATTAATTGACCCTAGATGTGTGGGTTTATTTCTGGGCTTTCTCTCCTGTTTCATTGATCTACATTTCCTCACCGCTCTGAATGTGCCCAGTCTCACCACTTTTGTTTAATTCGTGTTGGCTTTTAAATGTCTAAAGATTGATATCCATAAGATATTATTATAGGCACATCTTTCTAGCAAGACTTTGGAACTAAAGTGCAAGACTTATGAAGATTCCTCTCCTTCCTCAGTCTGTCCCCCAGCATTCTATAATGCCACACTCTTAGTAAATGTTTAGTGGGTGAGTGAAGTCTTATAGGAAGAAAAAACTAGCTCTGCCAGATTCCAGTCATTCATGTCACCTACACAGCTATGGAAAACTCTACGGGATTCTGTTTACTCCAACAGATTACCTCTCACTATGCTAAGTCTGATCTTTCTCCTATATGCTTGTATTCAGCAAGTGTCACCAGAGAATTGCCCCAACAATCTTCCTTTACTTACTCAAGATCTCATTCCTCTCTCTCTCTTACTTTTAGAATTCTTTACATCTGCAGCTATTGAATATCTTCAAATATATCTGTGTACATAAACATATACACACAAACAGGTGAGTGCACACACACACACTCGTTATTCTCTTTATTGTTATGGAGGGAGCAATGATTTTTAATGAATGGCTGCCTTTTAACAGAGTTTAAACTCAGAAAAATTATTGTAAATCACTATAGTGCTGAAAATTTTGAGATATAACATTTACTTAAGCAAATTTGTCTCTTTTAACTGATGTTTAAGCAACAACTATTGAAAAAAATATGATAAGTAATTATTGTGAATCAAATCAATTATCATAAGCCAGGATTTCAAGTCTTTCCCATGAGGTTCCAAATTATCATGCTGGAAATCAACTTTTTTGGGTTAGAAATTTCTTCTGTGACAAAAGACTTATTTTTAAATTGAGTAACCCAATAGGCTTCCCAAGGTACACTAGTAGTAAAGAACCTGCCTACCAATGCAGGAGATATAAGAGACTCAGGTTTGATCCCCAGGAAGATCCCTTGGAGGAGGGCATGGCAACGTACTCCAGTATTCTTGCCTAGCGAATGCCTTGGACAGAGGAGCCTATGGTCCACAGGGTCACCAAGAGTCAGACGTGACTGAAGCAACTTAGCATACATGCAAGACTAGAGCAGTAAAAGGAAAATGAATACATAACAACCATAAGAATTTTCTACATTATAGAAGTAATAGTGTCAAAAGGATTTTAAATAAAATTATAAATAATGATCTTGAGATTATTTTCAATGAGCACTTAAATAGGAAGATATTTGACTT
The DNA here is from genome assembly GCA_006410615.1 of Neotragus moschatus. NCBI lineage: Eukaryota > Metazoa > Chordata > Mammalia > Artiodactyla > Bovidae > Neotragus > Neotragus moschatus. The sequence goes on from SJYA01001288.1 coordinate 991,209, forward strand.
CTGCCACTAAACAAAAATATGACATTAAGGTCATGCCTTTATAAACTTCTATTTCTCCATATTAAAATGACATGCTCACTAATATTTCTTCTGATTCTAATTTTCTTTGACACCTTTCAAACGCCCACTGGGATGTCCACATAGCCTTTAGGAGTTACTATTTCAGTTATGAATTTAGGTTCTGGAATTAAAAAAGTGTGAGTTTGNATGATAAGTAATTATTGTGAATCAAATCAATTATCATAAGCCAGGATTTCAAGTCTTTCCCATGAGGTTCCAAATTATCATGCTGGAAATCAACTTTTTTGGGTTAGAAATTTCTTCTGTGACAAAAGACTTATTTTTAAATTGAGTAACCCAATAGGCTTCCCAAGGTACACTAGTAGTAAAGAACCTGCCTACCAATGCAGGAGATATAAGAGACTCAGGTTTGATCCCCAGGAAGATCCCTTGGAGGAGGGCATGGCAACGTACTCCAGTATTCTTGCCTAGCGAATGCCTTGGACAGAGGAGCCTATGGTCCACAGGGTCACCAAGAGTCAGACGTGACTGAAGCAACTTAGCATACATGCAAGACTAGAGCAGTAAAAGGAAAATGAATACATAACAACCATAAGAATTTTCTACATTATAGAAGTAATAGTGTCAAAAGGATTTTAAATAAAATTATAAATAATGATCTTGAGATTATTTTCAATGAGCACTTAAATAGGAAGATATTTGACTTCTGCCACTAAACAAAAATATGACATTAAGGTCATGCCTTTATAAACTTCTATTTCTCCATATTAAAATGACATGCTCACTAATATTTCTTCTGATTCTAATTTTCTTTGACACCTTTCAAACGCCCACTGGGATGTCCACATAGCCTTTAGGAGTTACTATTTCAGTTATGAATTTAGGTTCTGGAATTAAAAAAGTGTGAGTTTGAATCTCAGGCCTCTTCACTATGACTTTGAGCAAGTTACATAGGCTATTCAAGTCCCAACTTTCTTATCTGCAAATGAAAGTAAAAACACTCAGTTCAAAATATTCTTGTAAGAATTAGATGATGAGGAACCACTGTATATAAATCAACATTGTATTTTCTTACATTTAAGGCACTGTTAATTTTGTTCTTTGTTGTACCCTGAGTTAAAACAATGTAAGTAAGACAAAGAACAAAGGAGAGAAAATCATGAATCTGATCTGAAAACTAACCATAAAATTGCTGAACAGAAAAATCAGCTTAAATTCCCTCTAAAAAGCTCCATTTTGTATGAGCTACTCAGTAGTTAATATTTTTAAAGATTATTATGTAAACTAGAATGAGAACCCATCAAACACTTAATAAGTGGTTCACTTCTATTACTAATGTCTTAAATTCTGTTTTTACTGAAAATATAATGTAGCCTATGTTAGTGGAGGAACAAACTAGTGGAGGTACAAATCAATCTGTTGGTTAAGCTATCTGTCTGTTTTGGCCTTCAACTTTGCCCTTTATCAAAAGACTAGTTTTGGAAAAAAAATATTAAGCTCATATTTCCCCCATAACATTCAGTATGAAGGGTAATGATTTAGAAAAATCCAGAAAGAATAAACCAAGAAAATAGAAATGGCATTGACCAAAGAAAACATGGCTGAACAGAAGAAAAACTATTTTATATTTCTTCCCACACAATTGGTCAACACCAAATGATTAGAGTTTTAAAATCAGGAATGTGGCACTTTTGAAGAGTGATTTTTAAAGAAAGTATATGGAAAAACTAACCAAATGGCTTTAAGCTGCTCAAATTCTAAAAACCTATTCTATTCCAGAGACAAAAATCAAGTGTGGAAAACCCAGTTATCTCCTTTAATTTTATGGTTCATGGTAGAGAAGAACCACGCTTTATCTAGTGTGTCTCAGTCTTTAGAAAACAAACCAAACACAACAAAATCTCCTGCTAGGTTAATAATTTGGCTTTTTGTATGGAAATGATTTTGGTATTCTAAAATGTCTATTCCACACCCCAACCTAAAGTAGGCTCTACATACGAGACTGTTTAGTGTAGAGTGCTGCTGATTATTATGCATAAGAGTAATGGGTGGAAAATTATTTATGAAATATTCTTAAGGAAGAGATGGTTCATCTCCATGGCTCTTCTTGGATCAAAAGACTTAAGAAGAGGACTCGACTGGCAGTTTAATGTAACAAGTTTCCTCCGGAAGCATCTTTCACAAGAGGTTTTTTATGACATGGGAGGCAATTTAATGAGGTCCTGGAAGGAAATCTTGAAATCATGACTATAATTTGTTGTTTTCAAATAAATAGGAGGGAAGAAATTTCTCATTGTGCCATAATTTTGCCATTAAGAGTCTCTTGAGAAAGTGAGTAGTTATACATTTCTGATAAAGAGCTTTTATTTACCCATACATTTCAAGGGTTGTGATTACAGCATCAGCAACTGACTTCAGAAGAGATTGTGCAGAGACAGATAATACAGCTCACTGAACTATGTGATCCGGGAAGTACACACACCTGGTAAAGCTCTAGCTGGGATTACAGGCCTGACATTTTGGGCTCACTAGTTAAGAAGGGACTTTTGAGAAAAGCAAACAAAAGTTAAAACCACAAAACAAAATTAATTTTCCCCTTAAACTACAAAATGACTTTCCAAATTCTAGCGACTCTTCTTTGACTATTACATCTACTAAAGCATTTTCTACAACTGCCTTGAAATCATAATATCAGAAGTAGAACAGTAAGTGTATCACTTGGTGCTATAGTCTAATACTAAGAAAGTAAAATAGAATATTTACAACCACTGTTGATTAAAAAATAATAGCTGCCTTTATGTTGTCTAGGTATCGCTAGTGAAAATATAAAAAAAATATGGAGTATTTTTTTAGCGAGTATATTTCCAATATAACTTATATTTGATTATCATAAAACAACCATATTTTAGAAATATAAAACACTAAGAATCACAACAATGATTACATTTTATAAATTTGAAAGTTTAAAAATTACTGAAAAAAGTTAATTAGGGCAGCCGTCAATTTTCTTGTGATTTATTAAAATCATACTAAACAGTACAAGAACACAAGTGTAATTTACCAGAGACTTTAACTTAAAACATTTGCTTATTACGCTGACAGACTTCTGCATGTACCAAATAGACCTGTTTAGATATTTGTAAATATAGATAGTTTAGGACACAAGAATAAGAAAGAATAAAACAAGCAAGACACACAAAAGAATGATCCTTATATTCTACATTTACTCTATAGAGAACCTCAGTAAACTTTGTACTAATGAGTGGAGTGTAGCTGATGAAATTCCCCTTTGGACATTTTTTAGATATTAAATTTTGAAATGACATATCTTACAAACAAAGATAGAAGCAATTTTATCCTATTAAGAACTTAAAATTTCACACAGTGAAGATGGGAAGAGAAAGTAAAATGAGGGTAAAGAGAAAGCTAATTAGAATTTAGAGGTTTGCTGGGTTAATGTCTAGGCTTAAGAGACTCAGATTTCATAATTTTGCATATCGTGTGTCTTAGCCTTAAGACTGACCTGCACTTAAACAGCATGATGAATAAAACTCTGTCTCTCTCAGAGAACTACAGGCCCACATTGCAATGTTACAGTGTTGCATAAGGAAAAAATAAAGAAAAAATGTAGAATTTTTATAAAACCTCAGCTGGTAAAAAATCCACCTGCAATGAAGGAGACCTGGGTTTAATTCCTGGGTTGGGAAGATCTCCTGGAAAAGGAAATGGCTACCCACTCCAGTATTCTGGCCTGGAAAAGTTCATGGACTGTATAGTTCATGGGGTCTCAAAGAATCGGACAGGACTGAGTGACTTTCACTTTTATATTATAAAACCTAGGTGCTAAGCAAAGTGAAAACAAAGGAAGAAGTTATAAAAATGGAGAAAATACTGTGAAGAATAAACCACCTATGGAACAGTCTCTTAGAACTTGTTTACTTACCTGAAAATGATACACCCAGGAACATTCTCTACCATACTTATTGAATTGCTTTCATTGGTTATACTGTGAAATTTTGCACCAATTATAAATTAATTTGGATTGAAACTCTCTCTGTCAGGATGAAAAATCTCTTGGTATAAACAAATGATAGCTTCTAAATTTTAAAGTTAGATCATTTTTAAAATAGAAGAAATCACAATCTGATGGTAGAGGGAAGATCCAGCCCTTCTGAAGGCTGAAGAGCTTTGTTGTGTAGAGCAGGTGGAAGGAACAGAAAGAGCAGTAGGACTTAGCAGCCATGTGATGACCTGGGCTGCTGGAGGACTCAGAGGGAGCCTGGAAGATTCAGAAGGACTGAGAGCATATGACAAATATAAAATAATGCCCATGNCTTCTGAAGGCTGAAGAGCTTTGTTGTGTAGAGCAGGTGGAAGGAACAGAAAGAGCAGTAGGACTTAGCAGCCATGTGATGACCTGGGCTGCTGGAGGACTCAGAGGGAGCCTGGAAGATTCAGAAGGACTGAGAGCATATGACAAATATAAAATAATGCCCATGCTGCTGCTGCTGCTAAGTCACTTCAGTCATGTCCGACTCTGTGCAACCCCATAGACGGCAGCCCACCAGGCTCCCCCTATCCCTGGGATTCTCCAAGCAAGAACATTGGAGTGGGTTGCCATGTCCTTCTCCAATGCATGAAAGTAAAAAATGAAAGTGAAGTTGCTCAGTCGTGTGTCCGACTCTTAGCGACCCCATGAACTGCAGCCTACCAAGCCCCTCTGTCCATGGGATTTTCCAGGCAAGAGTACTGGAGTGGGGTGCCATTGCCTTCTCCTATAATGCCCATAAACAACCCTATTTGTCATTTTGTTATGTGTGCCACTTACTGACATGTTTTAATTAGGAGGTTCACTTGCCAGTAGTAAGGCAATTCAGCTCAAACCATTATAGACAATCAGTGGGACCATGGGGGCAAACCAGCACAGGCTGCAGGTTGCCTTTGTCATCCTAGCTCCAGAGATGCCACAGGATAAAAAAGAAAATCTAGGAAGACCTGAAGAACTAATGCAAAATTCATGAGAGGCCACTGAGAGAGTCATGTTGAATCATGTGTATATGTATGGGGCTTAAGATGGGGAAAGGCTGGAGAAGGGTGAGGCCAAAAGAGAAAAGGAATCAAACTAATTAAGCATATGCAAGATTTTATGGGGAAATATTTTAATCTCTATCATATTAGATAAAATATTTTTTAATAATTGGGCACATATACCATATTTAAAGATAGGAAGACCTCACGTTCAAGGTTAAAGGTCAACTAAATTGCAAATTCAATGCTATGCAAATCCAATTACTGTTAAGACACTTAGGGTATTCAAAAAACAAATTCTAAAATTCGGATAAAAGAATGGAGTTCAGAGTAGCCAAATCTGCGTCGATGAAGAAAATTAAAGGGGGGATGACTACACCAGATATTAAGGCATCTGATGAAAATATTATAACAAGAGTATGGACTAGCAAAGGAACAAACAGATGAATCAAAACAGATAATTCAGCTGCAGACCTGTAAGTGTAAAGGAACTTTATGTATGCTAAAGGAGGCAACAGAAAGCAGTGGAGAGGGAAATCTAGTGATGGTGTGGGAAGAATTGGCTCATTAAGTACAAAACTGGGAAGCTAATGGATGCTACATTCAAAGATACTTTCAAGGCGATTAATGACCTATTGTGAAAGAGAAAACAAACAAGGAAAACTAGTAGATTAATGATTTTATTTTTTGAATTTTACTTTAAAAAAAATTTACTTAGACTTATTTTTTGGCCACATGGCACATGGGATCTTAGCTCCCTGACTAGGGATTGAACTCATGACCCCTGCAATGGAAACATGGACTCTTAAATACTGGACCACTAGGGAAGTTCCAAATGTTAAATAACTTTATTAACTTAGAATTGGAAAACCCTGCAAACTGCCAATCATTAATCAAAGCATTGATTTGATTTAAGCAAAATTAATGTTTGATAGATAAACCTAACAGATAATAAAGTAAGAGAAAATATTCGTAATGTCTACAGTTGACAAGTAAATACCATATGATATATTCAAAAAAATAATAAAAAACTCCTGTAAATAAAACATGAGTTTGGAAACCACATAGAAAAATGTGCAAAGAATTTGAATAGGCAAATCAAAGAAAAGTGGGCCAAAATGTTTAACAAGTATTTGAAGAATTTGGTTAAAGAAGAATATGGTTGAAACCACTACCTATATGAGAGTACACCAAAACAAAAATGTGATATATGCACACGAGAATGGCAACAGTTTGTAGAGAAGATGATACAGAATGCTGGTCAGAGTGTGGGAAGGATACCTATTCACCTTTGATAGGAAAGTAAATCAGTTAAGCCATTCAGAAAAGCAAGCTAGCAGTGTTTCGCTAAATATAAAGTTTATACGGTTCTCTGACCTAAGAGGAGAGTGGAAAAGTTGGCTTAAATCTCAACTTTCAGAAAAAGAAGATCATGGCATCTGGTCCCATCACTTCATGGCAAATAGATAGGGAAACAGTGGAAACAGTGTCAGATTTTATTTTTCTGGGCTCCAAAATCACTGCAGATGGTGATTGTAGCCATGAAATTAAAAGACGCTTGCTCCTTGGAAGAAAAGTTATGACCAACCTAGATAGCATATTCAAAAGCAGAGATATTACTTTGCCAACAAAGGTCCATCTAGTCAAGGCTATGGTTTTTCCTGTGGTCATGTATGGATGTGAGAGTTGGACTGTGAAGAAAGCTGAGCACCGAAGAATTGATGCTTTTGAACTGTGACGTTAGAGAAGACTCTAGAGAGTCCCTTGGACTGCAAGGAGATCCAACTGGTCCATCCTAAAGGAGATCAGTCCTGGGTGTTCACTGCAAGGACTGATGTTGAGGCTGAAACTGCAATACTTCAGCCACCTGATGCGAAGAGCTGACCTATTGGAAAAGACCCTGATGCTTGGAAAGATTGAGGGCAGGAGGAGAAGGGGAGGACAGAAGATGAGATGGCTGGATGGCATCATCAACTCAATGGACATAGGTTTGGGTGGACTTCGGAAGTTGGTGATGGACAGGGAGGCCTGGCATGTTGCAATTCACATGACTGCAAAGAGTTGGACACAACTGATTGACTGAACTAAACTGAACTAACACTCGTTACTATAAAGTAGATTTTTGTCGCGTGAGGACTTTGTGTATGACTTCCCTTACATGAAGAATCTAAAAGGACATTATCCAAATGAGCTTATTGACAAAACAGAAACAGATGAACAGACTCACATAATGAGCTTATGGGTGCTGGGGAGGAGGGGTGGGGGGAGGGACAGTTAGGGCGTTTGGGGAGGTCATGTACATGCTGCTATATTTAAAATGGATAACCAACAAGGACCGACAGTACGGCACAGGCAGCCTGCACGGGAAGGGGTCTTGGGGAGAATGGATACACGTGTATGGACGGCTCACCCAAAACCACCACCACATTGTTAAATGGCTATACTTCAACGCAAAATAAAAAGACTTTTAAAAAAGAATCTGGATTTAGTCAATTCATCCAGTGATGAGGGACAGACCAGCAAAGATTCCAAATATGTCATGTGATCAGCCAGAACTTTCCGGAAGAATGACTAGTAGCCGCCATTTGTACAAGGCATACTTTCCCTGTGAAAGTGTCCATTCCAGAGACCAAATTAATTCAGAGTTGCTTAGTGAGCACAGAATGAGAGCAAATGGAACCGTGGCTTGTCGGGATAGTTCTGCAAATGAGAATTAACGGATCAAACTGCCCTCCTCTCTGGAGATATTTCTGTCTGATTAACCAGTGCTGGATCTCAAATAAATACTGACATATTTTACTTTTAGCTTTCCTTTTTTCTAGAATCATTTTAAATAGCTGCCCTTCTGTTAATACAAAAAACATCAGAAAATAAGAATGCATTTGATTGGAGGAAAACTTGAAAATGTCAGTTACATCTCTGTGCTGGAGATTCAGCCTAAAGAGCCAGAATTGCTCGACTTTCAGGTTGACGCATGGCTGGAGACTGACGCTTGGCGGCTTCTAGGTTGCTAAGAGGCTCTCACCCATTAGGCAGGCTGAATGTTGCTGGCCCTGGGCGCTCTTCGTTCCAGCCTAGAACTCTGATTGGTGAGAGGGTTGCAACTTTTATGTTGAGAGATCTTCATTTTCAGCTACCTAGGAGAGGTGAGCCTAAACTCGCCTCTCCAGACTTGAAGGCAGATCTTGAGCGGGAAGAGGGCTCACTGTTCAGATGATAGCAACTTAAACAATAGTTAGGATTCTTTCTTTTTATGTATTTGTCTAACCAACATCATATCACACCCGAACGAGTCTATTTTTCTCCTACTGAAAGAAATGATATTGCAATTTAAAAAAAAAAAAAAAAAAAGCTTAAAACTACACTAAGTCTTTTGGTACACTTTAAACAGTGGACTCTCCACCACCACTGATTTTACCTTAATGGAGATATTTGCAAACATGTTTTGCACTGACTTGTTCAGCTGCTCAGTCGTGTCCAACTCTTTGTGACCCCATGGCTTGCAGCATGCCAGGGTTCCCTATCATCCACTGTTGGAGTTTGGCCAAATTCACGTCCACCGAGTCAGTGACACTGTTTATACGTTGCCATTCACTTATCTAGATGTCACTGTATCCTAGATGTCCTAAGAACAAAGTAAATAACATTAGTTAAATGAAGGCACTTTATCATCTCATAATATAGCAGCATTATATACTGAATTTGAACTTACGGCACAAGCATTCAGTTCAGTTCAGTTCAGTCACTCAGTCGTGTCTGACTCTGCGACCCCACGAATCGCAGCATGCCAGCAGCACCAACGAAGTCAATTCTGTATAAGAAGAGCAGCTGAGCTTACTGCATACATGCACCATTTGCATATAAGGAAGGCAAAATACAGTCGACAGAAACTAACAAAGTGAATGTACTTGATTCAGTGTGTTCTTTGAAGGAAAGATATGGCAAAAATCTATTTTTAAAAACAATATATTGTATTTTAAATTTTCTGTTTACTTATTAATTTATTTATTTTCGGCTGTGTTGGGTCTTTGTTGCTGCTCGAGGGCTTTTCTCTAGATACGAAGTGTGGGCTTCTGTCTGTGGTATCTTTCCTTGTGGCTCATGGGCTCTAGAGCAGGGGCTCAGTAATTGTGGCACACGGGGTTAGAGGCTCTGCGGCATATGGGATCCTCCTGGACAGGGGGTTGAACTCACGTCCCCTGCATTGGCAGGCAGATTCTTAACCACTAAGCCACCAGCAGCTGCTGCTAAGTTGCTTCAGTCCTGTCCGACTCTGTGTGACCCCATGGACAGCAGCCCACCAGGCTCCTCTGTCCATGGGATTCTCCAGGCAAGAACACTGGAGTGGGTTGCCACTTCCTTCTCCATGGACCACCAGGGAAGTCCCAAAAATACATATTTTAGATGTTAAAATTTCCCACATTCAGTTTACTGATCTAGTAGGCTTTTATTCGGTTATTCATGAATCAGGCGACCTCCGGCCTAGCGGAGAGAAAGGAACGCTGAAGAGCCGTGCAAGAGGAGAGGTGTTATGACCCAAAGGGAACAGGAACAGGAAGTTACACTGGGTATGTGCTGATTGGCTGAAGCAGGGCTGTACCCCTTATATCAGCGGAGGGAAGGCCTAGAGTATCAGGGACCCTTAGCTGAGCTGGCCAGTGTGCTGGGGTAGCCTGGACCTTCCTTCTCTGGGCGAGCCGAGCCCGGAAGCTCAGTTAAGAGCTGATTTACTGACCCAGGGGTTAGCAGGAGTGACTCCATCTTGGGCCTCACCTGGTGACTTTAACAGAAGTTTAATACTAAAGGTAAAAGCTTTAGTAACTGTTTTAAAGGATATTCGTGTATTTTAGTCCTTAGCTGTGCTGTCAAGTGTACTTAGAAATGTGCACTTCCTAAAGGAATTTCTCTCCTGGAGATAAAGTCAGGAGTCAGCTCTTGGGCTTCCCTGGTAGCTCAGCAGTAAAGAATCTGTCTGCAATACAGGAGCCGCAGGAAGCACAGGTTCAATGTCTGGGTCGGGAAAGATTCCCTGGAGGAGGGCCCGACAACCACTCTAGTATTCTGGGTCTGAAAAATCCCAGGGATAGAGGAGCCTGACGGGCTACAGTCCATGGGGTCACAAAGAGTAGGGCCTGACTGAGCGACTGAGCATGTAGGCATAGTGCTCTTGATGTTGTATTAAATTCTTGGTCCACCTGTTTTGATGGAATGTTGGTCCTCTAGTTTAGTGCTTTTATTTTGTCCCATGAACTGCCTTTCTCCTGGGGCCACTGCCTACTACCAGGCAATGAGTGCGGAGGGGGTGAGTACAACTGTGTCTACCCCATGAGTTCAAGTATAGGGGCTGATTGTAAGCCCTTCAGTGCACTCAGCTCAGCATTCCCACCCCCACAAAACAGCCACAGGTCAGAGTGTCGCATGGAGTCCCCAGGGAGGAAGAGGCTGGGGAGGGGATCCTCCCTTTACAGCAACTCGCCTGTGGGGCTTGGAGCAGGAGGGGTGGAGAGATGACTGGCCAGGTCATCCCACCTTTTTCCCTGGCTCCTCGCTCAGCCAGGCTTACTCTCCGTGGCTGTATTTCTGCTTCACCTGCCCCAGGGTTGGAGCAGCCGCTGGCTGGAAGCAAGCATTGCTTATTCCAAGACAAACACAGATGAAAAGCAGGAGCAGGATACCAAAGACCCCTTTCTAGTCCATCCCTCTCAGTCGAGTCCAGATGCTTCTTGCATCAAACATAAGCCTGGGGACTTCTCTGGCGGCCCAGTGGTTAAGACTTCACCTTCCAATGCCAAGGGTGCAGGTTCAATCCCTGGTCAGCAAGCTAAGATCCCTCAGCTAAGATGCCTCATGGCCAAAAAAACCAAGTCATAAAGCACAAGCAATATTGTAACAAATTCAATAAAGGCTTTAAAAATGGTCCACATCAAAAATGAAAAAAACACATAAACCTGAGTTCAAAACAGCCACACCCACCCACCACGTGAAACCAGGGACGTCCCACCATTTTCTCCTCCTCTGACACGTACTCCTGAGAGGACACCTCTTAGAAGGATTTATCCGTCCTTAGTTAAATATTTTATATACAGACACACATATAACTTTCGGAAAGTCGAAGACACGTTTGTGGGGACGCTGTGCAGTGGCACTCAGCAGGAAGAGCAGAAGCAAGGGCTACTGTCAGTGGGACTGTGTTAAAACTGGGGAAGCAATTCTCTTTTCCACCAGTGCCATGACCGGGTGTAAATTACCCTGCCCTCTTGTGTGTTCCTTCCACAGGGAATTACTGGAATGCGGCCTCTTTCCCAAACCCATCATCCTACCTGCATTTCTCCACTTTCCAAGGGGAGACCAGTGCCGACATCTCCTTCTACTTCAAAACGTTAATCCCCCGGGGAGTGTTTCTTGAAAATCTGGGGAACACAGATTTCATCAAACTCGAACTGAAATGTGAGTATCCATTGTTTGTCAGCTCATGAATAACTACTCTTGTCACTTAGAAGCTGGTCTTAACCTCGATTATGTAATTGGCGCTAGAAGGTAGATGCATTCCCTGAGAAAGACCTAGGTTCCCGTGCCCAGATGCTCAAAGGATACAGTCGCAGACAGAGACTCCCACAATGCTGTTCTAGGAGGACGAGAGACGATAAATTGCCCTGTTAACGGGGGGTGGGGGGGGGTGGGTAGGATGTGTATTTTTGTTGAAGTCTAGTCAATTTACAGTGTTATGTTAGTTTCAGGTAACAGCAGAATGATTCAGTTTTAAATATACATAGCTTTTCAGATTCTTTTCCCCTGTAAGTTATTACAAGATATTGAGCATAGTTCCCTGTGCAATAAAGTAGGTTCTCATTGTGTATCTGTCTTATATATGGTAATGCGTTTCTGTTAATCCCAAACTCCTAATTTGTCTCTGCCTCTCCACCTTCTCTCTCCCCTTTGGTAATCCTAAATTTATTTTCCATGTGTGAGTCTATTTCTGTTTTGTAAACTAAGTTCGTTTGTGTAATTTTTTGAGATCCCACCTATAAGTGATATCGTATGATATTTGTCTTCCTCTGTCCACTTACATCACTTATATGATCATCTCCAAGTCCATCCATGTTGCTGCAAATGGCATTATCCCATTCTTTTCATGGCTGAGTAGCATTCTGTTGTATCTATGTACCATGTCTTCTTTATCCACGCCCCGTTGATGAATATTTAAATTATATCCATATCTCGCCTACTGTAAATGGTGCTGCTATGAATGTTGGGATGCATGCAGCTTTTCGAATTAGAGCTGTATGCCCAGGAGTGGGACTGCAGGGTCATATACTGGTTCTATTTTTAGTTTTTCAAGGAATATTTTTAAAAGTATTTTTAAGGGATATTAAGGAACCCAATATTCCATGTTGTTCTCCATAGTGTCTATGCCAATTGACTTTTCCACCAACAATGTAGGAGGAGGGTTCCCTTTTCTCCACGCTCTCTCCAGCATGTATTACTCATGGACCTTTTAACAATGTCCATTCTGACTGGTATGAAGGATGTATTTGTTTTCTAAGGAGACAGGGTTAAGAGTAGATAGAGGATCGGGTAAAGTGATCAAGAATAAGAAATAAGAGAATTGGGGTAACAACACACACGAAAATAGGGAAAATCCGAATTAACCTCCGCGGGAGTGGGTGAAGCAACCTAGGCAGCAGAACAGTGTTGCTGTGCAACTCTGGGTCTGCAGCTTTGCAGAAGAGGCTCCACATCCGCCCACCCTCTGAAGGTTTGAGTCCTGGGTGTTCTCAGCTAGGGTGCAGAAACTACCAGAATCCCAGCAAGGGCAGAGGCTGCCTGGCTCAGCTCAGCCCTGTGGATCCCAAAGACCCTCAGAGGTCATGTGATTTGAGGAGGGCAGGGAGTCACTGCATCTGAGCAGGGTAAGTCTCATCATACGGGGGACCTTTTATCCACCGGGCACAGGTGCAGCTTTACAAATCTGTGTCCACAAACTTCCGGGTCTGGGGCACATTTGCCAGGCTCCCCTGGCTGTTCAGACCCAGGAACAGCCAGAACCAGGAGGGGAAGCGGGTCAGTGCCCCGGGTCCCTGCATGGAATCTCGGCGCCCTCCCCGCATCAGAGTCCTTCCTCCTGGCCTGTGCTCTGTGTCTGAGCACCTGTTCCTGGGTCTGGTCTGAGGATGATCCCAGACATATTTTCCAGAAATAGCTGATGGTGTATTTTCCTCCTTTTGTAGTTACAGTTTTGCAATATGGTCTTTGAGAGAGGGACTCTCAGGCAACTGTGTTTCTGCTGAAATCCTATGGGATTCTTTCTGTTAAATGCTGGACGGTGATGTGGCAGAAGGGCATGGCCTTTGGAATTTTCGTTCTCAGGTCGAGATCCGAGTCATCAGGGAAATTGCTTCATCTGTTTGAATCCTAATTTCCAAATCTAGAAAATGGGGATGATAATTTGCTGGGGTTATGATGCTAGAATATAGCTACTCATGAAGCATTTATTTCAGTGTCTAGTAGTTACTGTAATTATCTGAGAATCTCATTATAGATCTAGTATGAGCCAGATCTGGTTGGAAGGAAGACTGAGAATATTCTAGCCCTAGAGTTACAAAGTAAACAAATAGAAATCATTTATTGTCCTGACTTATGGTCTAGAATTATTTAAAAGGGATTTCCACAGAAATTAATTGAATCAGACTATTTCCTGACTTACACAAAGTTGGGTTGTATTTTAGAACTATCTCACAGCACAAAAGGAAAATTGACAATCCCATATCTGAGTAATTCTATGAGCTTCTATAAAATGACTTGAGTTCGCCCTGTCCTTGCTTTATACCCCCATGTTTTGTAAACCCAGTCCTGGGTTGGAAATAAGACAAATGNACACCCAGGTCATTGAGAGAATGGTACCTAAGGCTAGATTGCTAAGTGAGCTTTATTGAGTCCAGTCTTTGGGTGACAGAATTTCTTATGGACTGATGCTAATTCATAAAGGCATTAAAATATGTCTCTGAAATATTTGTCTCTGTTTCTAGTGAATTGTTCATGTCAGATTATGTTCGTTTTTAAAAGACTGAGCTAGGTTCTTCATAAAATGTTAGCAACATTTGTATTAATTGTTTTGTCTGCTTCTAACACAAGTTTAATGAATGTTTGTATGTATGAGTATAGATTTTGGTCTGAGATTTACTTTTATTACAACTGATGACAACCTTATGAAGGAGCAGTAAACACCCATCAGCATCACAAGTTTCATCTTTTTGTACNTGTCTGCTTCTAACACAAGTTTATTGAATGTTTGTATGTATGAGTATAGATTTTGGTCTGAGATTTACTTTTATTACAACTGATGACAACCTTATGAAGGAGCAGTAAACACCCATCAGCATCACAAGTTTCATCTTTTTGTACAAAAATAATCCCCAAGTTGTGGAGAACCAAATTGATGTACATTAGTTCAGAACAGTTTGCAGTCATGTACTACAGAAAAGTAAAATAGCTTCTGTTTAAACATTCCAGCATCCTGTCCGTATAGTGTTACAGAGACACTGCTCAGTGAGACTGTCCACATTCCTTGAGAGAATTATCCTGGTGGCATAAAAACATTGTTCTAAGTTTTAAATAACTGCTATGTAGCTGATCCTGTTTTATAGATCAGTAAACTAAAGGTCAAAGATGCTTATCCCTAGTCAGGGATAAAGTGAATGGTTGATTCCAAATGTCATACTTTTNACACCCAGGTCATTGAGAGAATGGTACCTAAGGCTAGATTGCTAAGTGAGCTTTATTGAGTCCAGTCTTCGGGTGACAGAATTTCTTATGCACTGATGCTAATTTATAAAGGCATTAAAATATGTCTCTGAAATATTTGTCTCTGTTTCTAGTGAATTGTTCGTGTCAGATTATGTTCGTTTTTAAAAGACTGATCTAGGTTCTTCATAAAATGTTAGCAGCATTTGTATTAATTGTTTTGTCTGCTTCTAACACAAGTTTAATGAATGTTTGTATGTATGAGTATAGATTTTGGTCTGAGATTTACTTTTATTACAACTGATGACAACCTTATGAAGGAGCAGTAAACACCCATCAGCATCACAAGTTTCATCTTTTTGAACAAAAATAATCCCCAAGTTGTGGAGAACCAAATTGATGTACATCAGTTCAGAACAGTTTGCAGTCATGTACTACAGAAAAGTAAAATAGCTTCTGTTTAAACATTACAGCATCCTGTCCGTATAGTGTTACAGAGACATTGCTCAGTGAGACGGTCCACATTCCTTGAGAGAATTATCCTGGTGGCATAAAAACATTGTTCTAAGTTTTAAATAACTGCCATGTAGCTGATCCTGTTTTATAGATCAGTAGACTAAAGGTCAAAGATGCTTATCCCTAGTCAGGGATAAAGTGAATGGTTGATTCCAAATGTCATACTTTTCTCCAAGTCCCAGTTCTATATCTGGGGACAGAAGAAATATAAAACAAGTTCCCATAAAGGACACAGGCAAAAGAGAATTTTTGTGAAAAAAAAAGAAAGAAATATACACATCCCTAAACCTCAAGTGTCTGCGTCTCTCCTCCCTCATAAGGGTCACAATGAAATCCTCTCTGTATCAATTCAGTTAAACTCAGTCACTCAGTCGTGTTCGACTCTTTGTGACCCCATGAACTGCAGCAGGCTCGCCCCCCCTGTCTATCACCATGTCCTGGAGTCCACCCAAAGCCATGTCCATTGAGCCGGTGATGCCATCCAACCATCTCATCCTCTATTGTCCCCTTTTCCTCCTGCCCTCAATCTTTCCCAGTGTCAGAATCTTTTCCAATGAGTCAAATCTTCACGTGAGGCGGCCAAAGTATTGGAGTTTCAGCCTCAGCATCAATCCTTCCAATGAACACACAGGACTGATCTCCTTTAGAACGGACTGGTTGGATCGCCTTGCGGTCCAAGGGACTCTCAAGANCCCCTTTTCCTCCTGCCCTCAATCTTTCCCAGTGTCAGAATCTTTTCCAATGAGTCAAATCTTCACGTGAGGCGGCCAAAGTATTGGAGTTTCAGCCTCAGCATCAATCCTTCCAATGAACACACAGGACTGATCTCCTTTAGAACGGACTGGTTGGATCGCCTTGCGGTCCAAGGGACTCTCAAGAGTCTTCTCCAACACCACAGTTCAAAAACATCAGTTCTTCGATGACCAGCTTTCTTTATAGCGAAAGAAATACATGACCACTCACATCCATACATAACTCCTGCAAAAACCATCGCCTTGACTAGATGGATCTGTGTTGGCAAAGTAATGTCTCTGCTTTTGAATATACTATCTAGGTTGNTCCTGGAGTCCACCCAAAGCCATGTCCATTGAGCCGGTGATGCCATCCAACCATCTCATCCTCTATTGTTCCCTTTTCCTCCTGCCCTCAATCTTTCCCAGTGTCAGGATCTTTTCCAATGAGTCAAATCTTCACATGAGGCGGCCAGAGTATTGGAGTTTCAGCCTCAGCATCAATCCTTCCAATGAACACACAGGACTGATCTCCTTTAGAATGGACTGGTTGGACCTCCTCGCGGTCCAAGGGACTCTCAAGAGTCTTCTCCAACACCACAGTTCAAAAACATCAATTCTTCAATGATCAGCTTTCTTTATAGCGAAAGAAATACATGACCACTCACATCCATACATAACTCCTGGAAAAATCATCGCCTTGACTAGATGGATCTGTGTTGGCAAAGTAATGTCTCTGCTTTTGAATATACTATCTAGGTTGGTCATAACTTTCCTTCTAAGGAGTAAGGGTCTTTTAATTCCATTGCTGCAGTCACTATCTGCAGTGATTTTGGAGCCCAGAAAAATAAAGTCAGACGCTGTTTCTGCATCTATTTGCCATGAAGTGATGGGACTGGATGCCATGGTTTCAGTTTTCTGAATGTTGAATTTTAAGCCAACTTTTTCACTCTCCTCTTTCACTTTCATCAAGAGGCTTTATAGTTCTTCTTCACTTTCTGCCATAAGGGTAGTGTCATCTGCATATATGAGGTTATCAATATTTCTCACGGCAATCTTGATTCCAGCTTGTGTTTCCACCAGTCCAGCATTTCTCATGATGTATTCTACATATAAGTTAAATAAGCAGGGTGACAATATACAGCCTTGACATACTCTTTTTCCTATTTGGAACCAGTCTGTTGTTCCATATACAATTCTAACTGTTGCTTCTTGACCTGCATACAGGTTTCTCAAGAGGTTAGGTGGTCGGTATTCCCATCTCTCTCAGAATTTTCCAGTTTGTTGTGATCCACACAGTCAAAGCCTTTGGCATAACATAGGCTAAAATGCAGAAATAGATGTTTTTCTGGAACTCTCTTGCTTTTTTGATCATCCAGCGGATGCTGGCAATTTTATCTCTGGTTCCTCTGCCTTTTCTAAAACCATCTTGAGCATCTGGAAGTCCACCGTTCACATACTGTTGAAGCCTGGCTTGGAGAATTTTGAGCATTACTTTACTAGCGTGTGAGATGGGTACAACTGTGCAGTAGTTTGAGCATTCTTTGGCATTGCCTTTCTTTGGGATTGGAATGAAAACTGATCTTTTCCAGTCCTGTGGCCACTGCTGAGTGTTCCACATTTGCTGGCATATTGAGTGCAGCACTTTCACAGCATCATCTTTCAGGATTTGAAATAGTTCAACTAGAATTCCATCACCTCCAAAGCTTTGTTCATAGTGATGCTTCCTAAGGCCCAGTTGACTTCACATTCCAAGATGTCTGGCTCTAGGTGAATGATCAAACCAGTGTGATTATCTGGGTCGTGAAGTCTTTTCTGTATAGTTCTTCTGTGTATTCTTGCCACCTCTTCTTAATATCTTCTGCTTATGTTAGGTGCATACCATTTCTGTCATTTATTGAGCCCATCTTTCCATTAAATGTTCCCTTAGTATCTCTAATTTTCTTGAAGA